>JAGDQP010020512.1:21899-33172 GCA_022664845.1 Lepisma saccharinum | reverse complement strand
AGTCTTCATGCTAATAGGAGTTCGGCATTACGGATATATCGACCTAATAAAACTATTTCTAAAATTCCCCACGAAAACTTAAAATTCGCGCTACTACACGCATCAAACATAACATTCAATCTAATCGAACATTTTTATAGCAACGCTATAACAAAAAAAAGAAAAAGACGAAACCTTTTGGAACTATTTTACTAAACAATTTTTTCATAAAATGGTTCAAAGAGCCAAATACAACTTAAAAATCCTTAATCCATAAATTAAGAAATTGAATTATTGTTTCATTCAAATTAACCACGAAAATACCATAGTAAGAAAGATAACAAAAATAAATAGTTAATTTGGAACGTGACTAAGGGACTTCAATCAATCAGAGCCCTCATAACTAAAATGTCTCATAGACACAGACTGCGTATACATTTATGAACAAATCTTTAATGTACCAGTAATGCATGTTACAACACAAGACTGATTTCCTTTGGTTCATCCATGTGGGTCATTCTCCAGAAATGGGGCATTTTGTGAAACTGTATTGTATGCCCGAAATAACATTCCTTGCTTCTTAAAGCCCTTCTTATAACTGCGCCAGTTTCTGTCCACTTTCATATTTTAAAGTGATTTAGCTTCGAATATGCTTAAAGTCAACTCTATGGAATGAAACTCATCTTCATTTTCATGTCCTGAGACAATGTTTTCCATATTTATGCTAAGTTTCCCAATTAATTTTCAGCAATTATCCTTCACAATGGCTTAGTTCGAAACATGAACCATAATTAAAAAAGTAAACATATTAGTATGAGAATTACATTTACTGAAACACACGAAACACGTTTTTTTTTATCAGCTCCACGGCTTGACAAAAAAAAAGAAAGTAATAAAAGTGTGAAGCTGGTAACACTGTACGTCATACGCTAGATAGTAGAAAGCAGCCATATTAAGTCTTGTTTGAGTGAAACTACAAGGGAGACGCTTCTACAATCGACTTGCTGTTTCAGCATCAGGTGTATCTCATTTATTCATCATCAACTCCATGGAACTAATAATCATAGTATTTTATTTTTATTTCGGTTTAAACACGAAGCACTGAACACAGTCAACTCCATGGATTTTAAAAAATATTTATTTATTTCTTGTTTTACATGGCGAAGTTAAGGCCATCACGGCCGTTTCTTCCACTCAACCATCAATACAATGTAATTAAATGTTTCAATAAAAAAAAACAACAATAATAATGAATCTATAAACTAATGATAAAAAAGAAAGCGAAAATAAAAGTGGACTAAATTACAACCGAAGAAAATCGAGTTATTATAGGATTCTCCTCACACACACATATTCACACTAAAAAAAAAAAAATGATTGGAAACACCACAGAAGTAAATAATGTTATTAAATCATGACACAGTTATGGACATGGAAACAAAAGGGAATGGATAAAAAATAAAATATTGATCTCTACGTACCTTGAATGTCTACCTACACTGCCCCCAAGATTCTTAAAAACTAAGATCCTTTACAATTTAAAACAGTTGCATATATACCCCCCCCCCCTCCCACAAAACCTATTTCTGAAGACTGGCCCATGTAAGAAGATAGATCTACACTGCTCCTTAATACTAATTTTGACGAAAGTTCACCAATCCGAGGCTAAGGGTAAGAAATATCCAAGCAGTGGAGAAATCCTGATCTGCTACCAAAAAAAAAAAAAGACATGTGTTCGGGGAAGGTGATGCTCACTGTACTTTGGAAATACGATAATACTATTTTGACAAATTTCCTGCTGAAATGTAACGGGATATCTTACCTTAGCTTGCTATGAAATTCGAAAAAGATCATTAAGATCCACAAGTATGATGATTTTTCCAGGTCAATGCACCCGCCATACCTCACATATTGCACAACAAACCTGTGGTTATGAAATTATGCTGAACTCCGTACATTCACCTGATCGTACCCTGTCTTAAATAGCTTCTTATGTTGAACAATGTTACCATCTCCTCTGGTGGCGTAAAAATAACTGATTTCATACATACTATAGCATCCTGGTCCCATTTTATTTCCCTACACGTTATGCAAGCTTTCGAGAAATACCTTTTTACTTAACATTTTCTATTTTATACGTATGAAGTCTTTAGATATGTTACTTTCGATCTTCAAAATTACATTTATCCAGATGCTATCAGCTTGCCGCGGATTGCATCGTACCAAATATACAAATAATTATACCAAAAGCTACCTAGCGAAATAAAGGAAGAAGCATTGTATAGATACACAAATAATAGCTTACCAGACATTCTCTGAACTCCTTTTTGTATTTTGCGCCCAAGATTTGTGGATGGCAAGTAAGCTCCAAAATAAAGTCTGCTGCTATCCAAGTCATGTCTAGTGTTTCCACGTGTTGATCATGTTGAACCCCTACCAGTGATTTAATGATTTGTTCTTTGAAGATACCCAGTAAGTCCATGCCGTAGTCAATGAAAGTAATTCCTTCTGTTCTTAAAATCCAAGTAAACGACTGTATCCCTTTCATGAATATCTTCTTCCAGAATGCGCTCCCCACACTGTCACCCTACAACAGGAAGGCATATCTCAATTATCCAAAATAATTACAGATAAATTTATTTTTAAGTAACGTGAAAATACTAATGATTCTAATTTACCATAACCTATTGGATAGCTCGTTTCTTTTTTAATAGTGAGAAGTTGATATAACAAAACTGACAGCTATCAACGAGTAATCCTCTTAAAATCATGTACAATCATCTCCTTCCTTGTTATTAATACGATTCCTATTTTGAGTCTTCCCCTCCTTATACCTTATGACGACGAATGATTCATTACTCGTTGCAATATTTATGCAGATCCCCTTCACCCTTCAAAAAATCTTTGCCTATTCGGTGAAAATATGACATTTGGCAACGCAGTTGCCAGTTCCAAAGAAACCAGTCCGTCATCTTGAAAAAAACAAAAAAAAACATCTGTTGAAATATAGAACTGCATTCTCTTTATAGATCTCCGGTCCTCGTAATTGGAAGGAATGAACTATACGGCGATGGTTTTTCAGTATAGTAACGTTAAGTTAGATCGATTAAGTATGGGATGGATACAGAGAGAAATGGCATAAAAAAATATCTGAGCAAGAAACAAAATAAATAAATGGGATGGGAATTCGGTAAAAACATGGACGAAAGAACAATAATTTAGTTTTTTCTGAGGATTATCCGTATTTTATTTTCATATCAAGAGACTAGCAAAATAACGGAACAAGGAGAAAAACTAAAGCTTTTTAGATGCTGTCAATATTTAGGATCAGAAGTGGAAACAGATGGGAAAGCCAGTACAGTTAAAAATGGAGTACAGTAACAGTGTGACCAGCGAGTAGTAACAGAAAAATTCCCTGACTTTTTCCCTGTTTTCCAGACGAAAATCACGTTTTCCCAGAATATCGTCGACACACTTATTTAAGGGAAAAGTTAGAAAAATAAGCTTAATTTTACCTTCCACGCGCAATGGCAGGGAGAACGTAAGCAATAACTTTGGTTAAGTTCAAAGTGAAAGCTGACAGACGCAGTTCTGCTCCGCTTCATAGGCAGGTAAAGGTATCCCCTGTACGATGCGCATGTGTCGTGAACGGGACATGCGTTGTGGAGGTCGAGCTCCACATATTCTGGACTTACGGCAGTTCGAAGTTCGGCCGCCTGTACCTTCCAAAATGCCCCGGAGGACACTCTGGTACTTAAATTGATAGGAGGTTGAGTGTACCTTAGAGCGCCAGGTATGGAAGCGCTGAAGAGTCTCTACGGTCCTGGCCGAGATTTTTTACTCGGGCCGCCCTATTCGTAGTCAGACGCGCTACTGCCTGAGCCACGGCTACACTTGCTGCAAATTGGGCAGAGCAGCACGGAGAAATCCCATAATAATTCCCTGATTTTTCCCTGACCTTTCCAGGTTTTCCAGCACGCCGGACATCCTGAGTAAGAACGAAAATTTTATCAAAGCATGGGACACTAGATATGAGCTTGACGTTTCTCCCATCCTACCACCTCCACTACGAAAAATTTATCTGTCATGATACTTATAGCTCAGAAACATGACACAAGAAGAAATTAGAGTAAATTCTGACAGAATATAAAGACGAAACGTGGATGGGATACAAGACAACGCTAATGAAAGTCTTTACTGAGAGTAAGAAAAAACAAACAAGTTTCTCCGTATGAAGGAAGAAAGATATCGTAGGAGACCAGAAATGGCGATAATAGTACGACGGAAAGCAGCGCAAGGAAATATATTAAGTGACAAAGCTTGGTCGATAAACCTCGTTTACAACCTGATCAAACAAACAGAACCGAAAAATGGCGGTGACCATAACGATCTTTACAATGACTCGAGAACAATAAATAGAGGCGAGTACGTGTTCACAAACCTTCAGAACTAGATATATACCACAAAGTATATTTTAATTGCCTCTACAATTTCATCCACTCAAATTTCAATTCTACTAAAACGTCACTGGCTTTCATTGGATGAAAACTTATACAACACACCAATCATAGAAGAAAAGATGGGAAATACGCGCGTAGTGATTTTTCCTCTCCTCATTGCTTCCAGAACCGTTACTTTCGGCATGTGACAGAGCTGATCAGCGTCACTCTCGACACTTTTATCTCGCCTCCCAACAATCTCATGCTGATACAATGCCGAGTTGATCTCACAACGCTACTAGTATCGATCCTGGGCTACAGATTCCAGTTGAAGGCTCGCTACACTGTCACCAGTATTTGCGTGCTACGGACTACACTGCTCTTATGGGGACTTACAGAGTCGAATCCATGCGCACGGACTGTATGCACAACCCCCATACGCTACAGAAGGGGGCTAACTCCACTGAACAAGTTGGAGATTTCATACTCATACGCGGTGCGGTCCATATCAACCAGTTTCCATTTAATAACAGCAGCGGTAAGTTAAGCATACCATGCGTTATGCACTACGGACGACTGTTTAAACGTTTTAAACGCATACGCATGAGTAGCGGGTCTTAGAGCTTACTGAAAGGACCATGGCGAAAAAACAAAGCAAGACAAAGAGAGGAAAAAGAAAAGCTGAGCTACGAGCTAGCGGTCATTTTCTAAATGTGGTACACTTAGATTCACAGAAAATGGACGATGGGTTAATTTTCAACTTCGAAAAAATTGAACAATATGGCAAAAATGAAGCCATGTTTTATATATATATTTCGAATTAATGTTCCATTTATTGTGCTTGCAGCGTATTTTTCCACATTGTGCATTTTTCGGATTCACAAATCATTGCCAATTTGTGTAAGAATCTGTATGTCACTATGGACACTTTTGTTTTTTCACTCGTCGTTCCACTTATTTCACTCCTCTAGTGACGCACCAAAAGCAAACATTTGAAAAAATAGTATTTTACCCAGCCGGTGTGGTAGATTGGTGAAGGTTTGCCGCCAAAGAATGTCAACCGTGTTCGAATTCTGTACAGGTTTATCATCCTGACTCACTTCCACTAGAAGAATACCGGAAGCTCTGGTAACTAAAAATATACTGGTACGTTAAATTAACTGTTTCACTTGATTGGGACAAAAGAATACGATTTACCACAGTGAAAACAAATGAGCAAAGCTACTGCCATAACATTACTGAGAACATAACACTTATCTTGTGGACTATCGATGACCTCTCTTTCGGTGAAGTTAAAAGGTCCTAGATTTCGGATTCGACCCGAACCCATTCTTCAAGGAACACGGTTTAGGAATAAAATTAAAGGTAAAAGAAGACAATGTGGAAAGTTAAAATTTAACTTCTCAACTTATCTTTTAGTACCGTCCATACTGTTTTTCTTGCTATGAAAGGGGACGTCTAGTAATGCGGAAGCAGTGTTGCCAGTTGGTTCAGAAAGGAAGCTATCACAGACAAAGTAACAAGGTAGCCTTCGTTCCTTCAGCAACTGGCAACACTGGTTCTATACTACTAGACATTTCAACTTAATAGCAGGAAGGAGAGCCTGTGCGATGCTGACAAATAAGCTAAGAACTTAGTGCAGGAGAACGCAAAATAATTTTCAAACTTCAATAATGAGCACAAATAGTTTCAAAGAAATCATAGTAGTAACTCTGTTATTGTGTGCAGACACTTTTGGAGCATCACTCTGTCCCAAAAATACCTCCACACAATAATGAAGATGTTAGTAACATTTTTTTTTTAAAAACTAATTGTGTTCATTATTGTACAAAACGGACCTTAGTCCGTAAAAATTATTTTCTGTTTAGCTGCACTGAAATTTGAATAATCAATGTAGAAAACCTACTTCCATTAAGCCTTAAATATACATGAACAATTACGTGCATGCCACCACTGGAACTACAAAGGAAACACAAACGTACGTGTACGTAGATACAGAGTGTTTTAATTTCATCGAGAAAGAGATATTCGATAGTTCACAGGAGTTATAATATTTTCAGTTGTCTTGGAAATTGAGTTTATGAGCATTACAAGCGCTTTATTTATGACCCTCTTGATGGGATAAGAAATTAGAAGACATCACTTGGGGGAATTACAGGAAAACTATAAATAACTTCACTTGGAATACTCCGCTTCAGGAGTCTAGACACGAACACCCGCGCCAACACTATTTTTCTCATTTTCAATAAAAGATACTAAAAGTTGGGGGGGGGGGGGAGCACACACTTACGGACAAGTTCTTATTTCACAGCATTCTGACAGTCATTTAATTTCTAATTTTAATATTATTTCTTCAAATGTTCTCTCTAATAATGCATCCATCATCTTGAGAATTATCTGTTATATTTATAGAAGCAGGAATGCAGTGAAATGATCACATGCTTATAATCAAACATATTTAATCCCTAACATACCGAAGTAGGTATCAAATTAAAGTAGACAAGCTTCCCAACATTTTGATTTTTTCCTTTCTTTTTCGATACAAGTTACTACTAAGAATACATTTCATACATTTCTACATGAAATGAAAGTAAAGGTATGAAGGCTCTAGTGTGATAAAAAAATAGACATGCTCCGGAAAAGATTTTTTAAATTTAAAACCTTTAGGCATCTAAGGCTCAGGCCAGGGCCTATGTGGAAGACATTTGCCACGCATGACTTATGAAAAAACATGGAAAAACCTCAGTAAGGATAGCCGGCCGCTGGGATCGAACCGACAACCTACCGAATGCTACGCTAACGCTCTTCCCCTGTGAGCTACGGTATCATTTTATCATCTCAAGGCACAAACAACACTGAGGTCAAAATGACATGTGTTCTAGATCAGTGTTTTTCAACCTTTTAATACTCACGGCTCGGCAAATTATAGCGGCCGGGAAGATGCCAGTAAGTTTGAGGTTTGTTTGAAGTTCAAAAGATGTCAGCACAACTTCTAGTTGTTTTTCGAATTCTACAAAATAGGTATTATATAACTAAATGTATTAATATGCGAAGGACGGGTAAAACAGAGTCCCGGACCGGCACGGGTCCGCAAACCAGCGGTTGAGAACCACTGTTCTAGATCATCCACTTCTTATACTTTCATTTTTTGTTCCTAATCATCCCATATTATACATCCGTTTTTACGTAAAATTAGATCAAACATAGTTCAAACAATGAATTATACAAAATCTTAATTTGCCAATTGTTACTTTTACAGCTGCAAATTGCCAGTCAATCGGTCCTAAGAAAATATCTTTTGTGAGCATTTCAGACCACAGGCCAAACCATTAACATTCAAAATTTGTCATAAGAGAAAAGTAGTTTACTTACATAATCCTTGATACTTATCAATGGGCTCCACAGTCTTTCTACTATTCCCAGGCGAACCAGATGTTTAGCATATGCTGTTGTAGACAGCAGGATAATAGCGTCTAATGCTTTATCAATGTAAGACAAATGCGCACGCCCCTGGAAACAACAAACAAAGCAAAATAATAGTGTTCCTTAAACAAATGTAATTACAAAAACTTTCTGAAACATAACAAAGTAAAAGTGAAGAGTCTTCTCACACTTGAGTTCTAGTACAAATCTTACAAAATAAATACTGCTTCCGTAAACCCCTGAATAGTATTTGTAAGGAAATTAAAAACCTTATTGGGAAGAGCTCTTCCTGCATTGGTCTAACAACACAAAGGCCTCTTCTGATAATATTTTACGTCTCGTTTAAGCAGAGAAAACGAATTCATTGAATAACTCAGTAAAAAGACATTCGTGTCACAACGAGTTCTCAAGAAATCCATATGTAAAGTTATGATTAAGGAATTGCGGCCGTTGTGGCTCAGTGGTATAGAGTTCATCTCTGGTACTTGGGGTCCTCGGTTCGATCCCAGATCATACCATGTGAGCTTTATGGTGTGCAAACACAGTATGCGTGGGTTTTCTCGAGTTCTCCCGTTTCCTCCCACATTCTTCATTGCACCATCTCCCATCATCATCCATACGCCCTGAGCCAAAGTTGCCTAAAGGCCTTAAAATAAAAATTCAAATTCAATGACTAAAAAATTGGAGGAAGGAAAATACAGGGTGTGGTATAAAAACGTGCTTTTTTGAATGCAGCGAAACAGATAGCATGTTTTATTTATATATATATATTTAAAACGAACACATCCACTGCATTCTTAGATATTGCCATTTGTAAATTATACAGTCGTGTTCATGTTTTGAAAATTACGTCCTGTAGGTGACTACAAATTCTACGTTAACATTCGGACAACCTGCAATTGAAATCGTCCATGGCACATTCCAAAAAAACTGAATTTGTCAGTTCTTTGTGAACTGCATCAACGTGTATTACATAGTGTGTCACAAAATGTGGTATGCGGACTCCTTAATGGGAATAATCGGAGGATGAGCACGGACGAGAAGCCACGGACACATCTCAACGGTATGCCGACATGATTTACCAATTCCTGAACTTGTACACTTTCCTTCAAAATTAGCCATTTTGGTTCCAGCAAGATGGTGTTGCTCAGTGTCGACATTTTGGTCTCACTGTGCGCCGACTTTTCGGAGCATCACTTCATGGAATGTCGACATTTCATGCTCTGCCAGGTTACCAGATTTAACAGTTTGTGGTTACTTCCAGTGGCGGGGTTCCTTAAACAAAACGCCCAAACACGCAAGCTGAAAAACATCATCTGTATTGAAATTAGAAACATTTCTATTCAGATGCTGGAACGTGCCATGGACGATTTCCATCGCGCATAGTTTACAAACGGCAATGTTTAAAAGTTGAGTGGTGGATGTGTTTGTAATTTGTATTTATAGTAAAACACAGTGTCAGCTTCTCTGCATTCAAAAATGTCACTCTTTATGCCATACCCTGTATTGTAAGTCTACTTTCATACTACAATAATTTCTTAACATTTTGTAAACGTTTTACCGACCTAACCATCGACGTCTTCAAAGATTATACGATGCAGATAAAGAGTTCGTGAATCCAGACAGAGCATCACAGGATTCAAAATTTTAAGTCAAAAAAACTCTCCTCGTAGCCTCTCTTGGTACTAAGATTTCTAGGTTCCACTGATATTGACATTGTTGGTTAATATCTTGAGCAAGCGGTGGTGAATAACAGCATAAGAAGAAGAGTCCACAAATTAAAGTCATGTCGGAGAGCAGCGTGAGAGAAGTTAACGAAAGGAAATTATTGTAAAAAGTCGGTGAAGTCTATGAAATCACGGGAGAAAGTCATGTTTACCTGGATAACAAAGTATTAAAACTTCATATGTACCAAATTTATACTAGTAAATAAATAAATGGTTTCTTTATGATAAGGGGCAGTAAAATCAATTTCGGCAAAAGTCTTTAAAAGAAAAGTAATGTACTTGTATGTTAAAACTCTCCACCATTGGCAACAGGCTTCTTCCACTTGGATATTACGCGACGGATACCTCTGTCGAAGAATCCTTGTAGTTGTAAATGGAGCCAATGCTGCACCCTCTCTTTAACCAGTTCATCCGCCCGAAAGTGGGTTCCCTACGAACACCAACTCCCAACGGAAATCGCATGGGAAAAATCAGTGCTGTAGTCTGGATGTGCCAGGACCTCCCAAAGGAATTTGGGTCATCCTGTAAATAGCTGGTCGCTTTGCTTCAAAAACTTCACACCCAATCCCTGATGACGTACTTAAACTGCCGCCGTGTGATCTTGAGCTGTGAGAAATCGGATCACACTACGCTGTTCTTCCTTTGGAGTCTATCACCTACACAGACACTGGCGCACAATTCCCTACGATCGGCACACCCGCTCCACCAGACAAGCGTGTAGCGCCACCTGTGTACTGCAGTTTGTGCCATAGCTTCCTGTCTGGTAATTTTTTTAATAAAATATGTATAACTTGATGTCTATCTTTTACATTAAAATTCGAAATTCATGAGAAAGCAAATCTCTGAAATCAAAACAGTAAAGGGTTGAGCATAATCTCATCTGAATTTAGAATCTTATTTAACGCCTTTAGGCAACTTTGGCTCAGGCTGGATGGATGGATGATGATGATATGGGAGAATTGGCGGAATGAAGAAATGGGAGGAAACGGGACAACCCCGAGAAAACCCACGCACACGGTGCTTGTCCACCACAAAGCCCACATAGTATGATCCGGGATCGAACTGTGGACAAGTGCACCAAAGGTGAGCGCTCTACCACTGAGCCACAGCTGCCCGCAGTGTCTCATAATCTATCATAAACTTACCTAGGTTCAACTAATTTTATATAAAGCTAATGATAATAGAAACAAAACGAACCTCTTTTATTGGGAGTGCTTTTAACTATTGTACATAATAATTTCAATTTCTCAGAACGATGCTTACGATAAGGATTATTTAAGGTAAACGCACCAGTAATGGACACTTGAAGAGCAATGTTGTAAAATAAGATTTTCTTAAGGGCGTAAATCATTTCATCTACGTGGGAAAATTGAATATAGTATGTTCTTTATGTCACTGAATATTATTCGCTTGTCACTGGTTGCATCTAATATTTCTGGCATGATGATGAAGCTAGTTTCACAGTCGCACCTAAACTTCCATGCATTCTGTTAAGCAAGTGATTAAGGTAAGATGTTTCGTTTTTAATTCATAAAATTACAACAACAAATACGTTTGTTGTTCTGCACTATTATCTATTACGAAATGTCTTTGTTTCAAGCATATAAATGGCCAAACCAACTATAACTTAGATCTGTTATGCAAAGCAGATCCATTACCGGTACGGCAAAGTCAGTTTCTGTCCAGTTTTGGACACTCACTATTC
>JAGDQP010020511.1:16584-33174 GCA_022664845.1 Lepisma saccharinum | reverse complement strand
AAGTGTTGCACTTGTTGATCTCACCTGGAGAGAAAGTCCGTGACTAACCACTGGACCACGGGGAGTAATAATCATACACACAAAATCCTTTAGAGTGAACACTGCCTAGAATTATGCAATATTTTAATCTCCATCGGCCCTCTATACTTACTTGTTTTCAATTGAAGCACTGGGATAGCCATTAATATCAGAAAATTCTCTCCGATAGCAATCTTTATCGATCTCCATCGGCCAATATCGGCAAAAATGTTTGCAATATGTTATTGATCGCTCTCGAATAACGACCTCGATCAATATCGCTCGATATTGATATCAATCGTTCGATATTCATCTCGGCAAATATCGATGAGCTGCCGGGGCAATTTCGTTCAACCATCCGCTCCGCAAAAGTTCACGCGTATTTCGCTAAAAGTAATTGGATTCGCCATACTGTTTATCATGTTTGGAACACATGATTTACAATTTATTTGATTTGGCATATTCTACACAGAATGTTTAAAAAATACACGACAAGTTTTTTTTTTATAATTCAAGAATGAAAACTGATTATGTTCTATTGTTTAAAATACAGCCTCGGAGCTATAGACCCAAAAATAATTTGCGCGGTATGGTCATAAATGACGTAATGCATTAATAAATAATGAAGTAACCCAGGTTTTCTTCACTAATAACAATAATAATGAAAGTTGTACCCGAAGAATGCATTTCAGCAAAGTTTATGATTTAGGAGTGCACCTTGGAAGGAATTTCATTGTGATGAATTGTCGATGCGTGAACAAGCATACGGATTGCAGCTGTACTCACAAGCTTTGTTCAAGTACATTCTTTGTGTACAACTTCAATTATCATTTGCTAAGAGAAGACTGTTTACGTCATTATTTGCCAAGATATTAAGACATTTGTGAAGATGATTCACTAACATTTGACGTCTGTACTCCGAACTATGCTTTTTTTACTGTTTGATATAATCAATTTTCATACTTGTTCTATCGGAAATATGTTCTGGAAATGCTGCTGTGTATTTTTAAACACCCTGTATATTATACCCATATGTACAGGATGGTGAACAAACAGAAATAGAAATTTATTATCATTCATTCTTTTTAGAGGAAAGGAATTCACAGGATTTCAAATTAGGATTCAATCTATCGCGGACAAAATCTAGACGTACGAATGGTAAGTGCTTTAACTCCTTTTACCACAGTTCTTGGGGTACTTACACTCACTTTCACATATATCTTCAGAGTAACCATTCGTTTCTGGTTTGTGAAGAGTTTAACAGAAAAAGAAGGTATTGTAAACAAGGTAAATATTTTAATTATCACCATGAAATGGAACATAATGATCAAAGCATAATTTTTCACAGTCTCCGTTGGATTATTGGTTTCACTCGTCAATTCATAATATCGTTCAGTTCCCAACGACATGGTATTGATCGTAGTGGTTGGTAATCCACGTTAAATTGTAGACCCCGTCCTTAGAACATCAGCCTCCGAACAGAACACAAACATAACAACTAATTTTTCTAACAAGTAAAATTTGAAGCCTATGTATTCCAGTCCCTTCATTCAACCTGCGTATTGAAGCCTCTGTTGTCACGTAGACTAGGACCTGGGCCGTCGTTCACGAGGTCGTGGGTTCGAATCCCGCCTCGAGTATGGATGTTTATGGTTGGAACGTTCTCGAACCTGCTGAATTCATCCCAGTATTCGTGCGATGTAACTGACGGAAGGCAGAAATAATAGGTATTTTCTTGAACAGGTACTTAATTAAGAATCAGGTATACTGGCCCTTCGTGTTGGTTGTGGCAGTTCGATAAAAGAATTTTATTTATTTACCAACCTTGAGGTACAGTCCAATCTCGGTCATTTTACATGATATATATTTAAGAAAAACAAACACAGATAAAGGATTTTGAAAGGAATCTGTCTTGGCCTTATTGAAGATACTATTCCAGCATTTGCCTGGTGTGAACAAGGGAAATCAGAAAAAAAACTGTCAGAATTGCCGGTACCAGGAATCAAGTCCGGGTTTCCGGGTTATAAGGTGAGCACTCTACCGGCTACTCTGTCTCATTTATTTAAATGAAATGAAAGTGGGAAGAATTAATTAATGTTAAGCTACTTCCTAGGTTGCATGCTATATTATGTCCATTGTGAAAGTAGGAAGAAAAAGCCGGGAGGGTTTTTGTGTAATACTGGATTTAATATACGCAAGTCTTGTAGAAAAAGGAGAAAGTTTTGTCGTGTCCATAGGCGGGTTATATAAAATTTCTTTTAAATGTTAAATAAAATACTAAACTCCATATTGAACTCCAATTATATGCATTATTTATATTTTAGGATAAAGTGCGATACCTAAAGTAAAAAGAATGGCTTACCGTTTCGTTCTAGTAGACCCATAATTGATTATGTTCCTCCTTACCAAGTACCGAAAAGAAATCACAATACTTCTTCACTACCACTCACACAACGTGCGGCTTGCGTGACTGTCTTTACAATGCGAATCTCAACAAGGTTGTCGAGATACTGAGAGCGCACGCGTTGATTGGGCCTTGTATCCCAGACGACCTCCATATGTTCCGGAAAGGGGGGGGGAGATAATGTAAATGTTGTATGCGTAAACACACAACACCTTCGAACTTCACTGCAATTATCTCATCTAGGAAGTATTTATTTTCGATTTAATAATAGGAAAAAACTAGGTAAATATTTTTGAAGTAATTATTTAAAGCACAAATATAAATTCCTACTCGTGTTGAATCATACTTTTTTTCTTAGTAACGACACATTGAAAATCCGATTATACAAATTAGAAAATTATTCCACTCGAAATGTAAATACTCCTGTCGTGTTGGTAACATCGGATGGTGTATAAAATATCACAAATAAGCTACCAAAGCGACAACTATGACCTTATGATACTGTGACAGGAATTTAGCATGCAATATATTACGCAGCAATCATAATGCAATATATCTAGTGGTTACTTCAAGTAATACAAACAATGGTAAATTGTATATTGTTTATCCGGTATCCACTTAATAATGTCGGTCTCATCCTTAGGTCCTTAAGATAATTTCGAAGCAATGGAAGATAATGACAAGCCGCCGGTTCACTGTAGAGAGATTCAAATCAAAATCAGCCTCCAGGTTGAATTCTTGGCAAGAGTCAGCACCATTTATTAATTAAAACAACCATCTACGGCAGAATTACTTAAACATCTCAATTTTATTCACAGTCTATTGATCGAGAAATGGCACATTGAATAGTAAGGCAACAAATCAAGCAACAGTCAGGAAGGGCGTAAGCCATAGTGCTGTTACCGCCCATACAATTCATTTTATCTTATCTTAGCAAGAAACAGCATAAATACGAGAAAAGTTAGGAACGACACGCTTGAGAAGTGAGGCGAAAAAACGATTTATCCGCCAAGGTAAGCAAGCCAGCACAGCACTAGTGTTGTGCAGGGCTGCAGCATAATGTCTCAAGAATAGGTTTCTAAAAAAAAAGAAACTATTCAAAGCAAAAAAATTGAAAAAATAATGAAAGCAAGATCTAAATTTATGAATAAACTTCGGTAGCTCCTTGAATTCTAGGGAAGTCTGATCAACCTACAGATTTTGGATTGGTCTATTGGGTTATCTCCTCCAGTAGACCCCAGAACCTTAGAATTTACCGTCAGTTGCGGTAACTTCGGCAAAACTGGCACATCAAGAATTGAGAAGTTTACTATTTATTAAAAGTTTACTATTTATTTCCTGAATGATAAAAGTCTGAGTTTCTGTAAGGGTGTGAAGTTCACTGAAATATAGGTATTTGTTATTTATTCATATGGTTACAAAACACACTGATTCAGAACTATCAGAACGTCATGATATGATAATAAATAAAAAATGTTGACGGTATATCTGTCAACCTCAGGGTCCAATTTCATATTAATTAATTAAATTTAAAGAGATCGTGTGATGACGCGTTATTTTCTTTCGCTGTTTCGCTGTTTATTTTCATTCTTTCGCATGAATTCGAGGGAATATAAAACAAACCAGTTGTTGTTGAAACCTTAGAAAGTATTAAAAAAAAAGTGAAAATCTCATTTGTGAAACATAGAGTTTATGTGGTTTCTTTCAGGATTTGGAGTGACAGGACGCAGTTTTCGGCCGCTGATATTACAACAGAGACAACCAAAGTAAGTCGGTTCGTGTATTGACATTGAAATGGCTTCTATTAAAGTGAACGAGGTACAGAGAATTGCACCGAGCCTTGTCATTTTATTTTAACAAAAAAGTCTATATAAAATATTAAGATCAAAATACATAGGATTACAAGAGAAAAAACACAACAATTCAAGAATAAAGCAGAATACAAAAAAAAGAAGGAAGAAAAACTGAACAGTATTATTGAAATTACTGGATTTTATTTGATGAAAGTGTCAGAAGGTGTTTTGCAAGGCTATAAAACAAGGAATAATATCAAAGGCATGTTTGATAGAGTCCTCATAGTTGGCACGTATCTTCTACCACGTAGGCACTTGTTAGCGATACACAGGACATTTTTTCGTAAACTTAGCCACAGAAAGTCGGCAAACTGTTTGCAAAACTGCAGAGTAGTTAATTTATGTACACAGATTGTAAAATTACTACCCAGCAACAACGTCGAATACACTTAAAAACTAAATAGATTGATACGATATTTTATTCTTGTTAGGACAACAGTGCCTAGATACAATTTGTTGATAGAACATTCGAACATCGGGTTAGAAAAATGAGCGCTTTGCCTGAAGTGTAGAATCTTCAATTAGGAAGGCTGTGAGCTTATAATAAGGATCTGTTTTGGAATAGTTTACGTGAATACTTGTCGTTTTATAAAGATTACGAACCTAAATATGTGGATTTAT
The DNA here is from genome assembly GCA_022664845.1 of Lepisma saccharinum. NCBI lineage: Eukaryota > Metazoa > Arthropoda > Insecta > Zygentoma > Lepismatidae > Lepisma > Lepisma saccharinum. Next base: position 28,278 of record JAGDQP010020511.1, on the reverse strand, counting down.
TTACTGCTGAATAAAATAGAATGTAAACCTATCGTAGAGATGTTAAATAAGAATAATAGTTATTGTGTTTACCTGTTGCTATGAGTTCTTGGATGAAATTAATATTCTGTTCTCGGGAGATTAGAGAAATTATACCTTTTATTCAGAAGATATATTGGTTAAAGAATTAGCCTTCTATTTATAGTTAACTGTCTATTCATGGTTGAGGTTAAGATACTACCTCGGTTCAGGTCAGGTAGCGAAATATTATATCTTCTATCTTAAGAGGACTGTGCAATTTAAGATAGAGACAGATAACATTGTTATCAACCTCTCTGGTCACTAACACGAAAATACTTAGGAACAGCCACTAGCTCTCAGGAAAGAAAATCTGTGTTGCACAGTGATAATAGGATGTGTAGTCAGTCAGTCATTCGGGTATACTGTAAAAACAGTACTTTTGACTTGTGGGTACAAAATTCCAATTTGGTACCCACAATTTTTGAGAGGCAGTGGCGAATCCAGGGTTGGGTTTAGAGGGGCGGTTCTTTGCCTCCCATTTTTTGGGAGGGAAGAGATTAAAAGGAAAAAAAACGAAGGTAAAATATGAATTCCTGTGTGCATCACTGATTCTCAAAAATTGTGGGCACATTATACCGCCTATTTTTCAGAGGCAGTGACAGGCACATGGCTTCATATTTTACCATCGTTTTATTTTCTATTAATCTGTTCCCTCCTAAGAACTGGGAGACAAAGAATAACCCCTCTAAACCCAACCCTGGGTTCGCCACTACCTCTAAAAATTATGAGTACAAAATCGGCATTTTGCACCCACTATTCAAAGGTAGTGTAGAGACGCAGCACATTTTAGAAAAGCAATTCAAATTTTTCTAATGATAGCTGTAAAAACGTTGCATTTCTGTTAAAGTATAAGGAAGTCTTAGAGCAAGAATTGTTACAATGACTGGCTTGGTTCCATTAGAGTTCAAAAGTGTGAAAATAATGGTATTCCCGTGGCATTCTCTACTACATGGATCAGTAGAAACGCCGCAGGAACATAGGTAGAGATGCTATTAAATTAATTTCCATATACCTGTAGCTTGAACTAAGTATCAACTGAAAGAGAAAAATTAGATAAAAAATTATCTGAATACAATATTCTAATCATGTTATTTAAAAGTACATTGACAAGCTGCTTTCTTAACATATACTTAATATATTTAAAAAAAAATTATATGCCATTTCAGCAACTACTTACTTCGACTCATCACGATTATACAAGGTCCAATGCTTTTAAAATCAACAAACACGCAACCCCAGGTGAGATTCGAACCCGCAACCTCGTGAACATCGGCCCAGCGCCCTAAACCACACGACTACTGAGGTCAGCGGAAACATACTGTGCGTTTGTATTTTAGGTTAACATCGTATGGATGGCAAACACTTCATTTATAAAGAAACTTTCCAGTCTATTATGAAACATCTACACGTATGAAAATTTTGTACCAATAAAACACAAGTCTATAATTCGTTTAATTTGTTTTCATGTTATTTAAATACCCACACAAGCAATATAAAGATTTACTACTATTTCTTCGCTTTGTGTTTTTATTTTACTTTTTACATTTTTTAAAATTAAGCTTGCCTGCAGGCAACGTATTTTTTTTTATATAAAGAGCACATTTCATAAAACTACTTTCTACATGTAACTCATATAATGTCGGAACGGCAGTGTTACGTGTAAGAAAATATTTTTTCGAACATTCACATTTTTTAGCATCTTCTACTGCTGTAGATTTTGTACGTCAAGATTTGTGGAATTCGCACAAGTTAAGGTAATATTGAAATTGGGTTAACCAAAATAATAATAATGATAATAATAATAATAAAAGCCTGTTGTATTTTCATTTTCCTTGTGATTCTACGTCTACATCAGATTTACCCTCTTCTTCCCCACCCTACGGAGACGAAAATTGATTGCTTGGTGGAATGGGTAGAGTCTCTCAGGATGGACGGTGTGAGCATGGATTGAATCTGTGATGTCTTTTCTTACATAATAATACGAAAAACGAGGCTGATTTTGGTAAGATTAACTAAAAAAAAATACTGTAAAACTACAAACAATGTAATGTAAATACTGTGTACAAGCAGTGTTGGAGAAGTTGTTGTATGTTGCTGGAATTGAGCTATGATGCACAATTAGCTGTTTAAGACAACTTTTTAAACACGTGTTCTATCTATTTTGTTCATATCCTGTTCAGATAAACTCCTGCTCACTTAATCTCACATTGAACTTTTTAAGCACAAAATAAGAAAAATGACAAATTGATTCTGTTCTCTCCACTTCTGTTGTTTACACCAGAAGCCTGTTTCATGAAAGTGCTTTGCAACTTTTTCACTCTTCATTGCATTTCCGGAGGACTGTTTCAAGAGCGCTAAACTCCCACCACAAACTCCTGTTTCCCTTCAGCCACTTTTCTACCATTTTGTGCACGAAGTATGATTATAAAGGACAATATTAAATTGTTAGTGAGAGTTTAACATCCAAAGATAGACAACAAAACGACAGTGAACATAAGGATTGTGGCGGGAGGTTAGCGCTCTTGAGACAGTCCTCCGGAAATGCTAACTGATAAGTGAAAAGTTGCAAAGAACTTTCGCGAAACAGGCCCCAGGACACCCCAACGTTTACTTTTCCCCCTATATCACAGTTGCTTATTGATACATACCAGGGTCTACCAAACAGAAAACACATATGGGACTGGGTTTATAATCATTTTCTTTGAAAGCTTAAAATAAATGTTATAATATTAAAAGTAGTGTGAATTAATGACAATTAGTGTAGATATGCTGGATAACAATATACTATAACTCATGCCCGCAAAAATGTCTCCTACCAACTTCCCTATAGTTTGTGGCTGCCAACGGAACGGGCCTGAATTAAGTATCTGAACTTGAATAAGATTGTTTCTTAAATATACATAAAGGTAGATAGTTCTAAGAATCAGACTAACTAATGCACTACTGACATGAACAACAATATCTTGTATTGTAAAGCTAACAAGTTCACTATGAACACCATGGAACCCTTACAGACGCCTCGCGGAAGACTAACTAATGTTCCGCGGAACGGAGTTTGGGAAGCACTGATATACGCTAATGTGTGTGACATAGCGAACAACGGCCTGAGCTCATATGCCAAAAGGCCATAAAGAAATTAAACTCAACAAAGCGAACAAAAGTTACACAAAAAGTGTACACATATAAATAGTAATGCGAGCTCAAAAGATATATATGATGAAAAGTTGACTTAGTTGAAGTATGGAAGGGATTCTTTTAAAATATGAAAGAAATTTTCCCTTCTATTAACCATGTATGATTAAATACAGTAGGTAATGCATCTTACGATTTGTTTTGTATAATTTGCACTAAGGAAAAGAACTATGCTTGTAGTCGAACAGGAGACCAGTAGCACAAAGTTCTTAAAATGTCAATGTTTGGTGAAAATTAGCCAAAACGCACCAGAAGCGTCAGCATGCACCACAGAAGATAAATTATACATTAAAAGACTGTGATTTGTGAGATGAAAAAGTAACTTGGATGTAATCTGTTTGTGGACAAAATGTATATTTATTTTACCTCTGTCCGTTAGAAAAGAAAAAGAAACATTTGTAATGCTGAAAACATTTGGACGCAATCAATCTTAAAAGGGTATTATTACGTATTGTCGATTACGTGGCTAATTTGTTAGATGTGTGTTGTTATTTTCTGCTATCACACCTACTCGTATATGCTTTTAAAGAGAAAGGGATGCCATACTTAACTCTACATTGTTGTGAAGGTTACCGAAGAAACAAACCTCGTTAACACGTTTGTCCTTGCGTACATTATGAATTCCTTGTAGAACAAGAGTGACTCAAATTTGCGTAACATAACAAAAAGAAGAGAGAGAGAGAGAAAAAGAAGTGAACAATCTGGAAATTCAAGCAACTACGTAAACTGAAATAGTCAGTGTTGAAGAAAACGTAAAAAAATATGTAAACTTAGACTTGAAAGAGAATCGAAAACAATCATCTGAGCGCAACGAGGAAATACTGTACAATAACAACGAGGAAAATATGAAACTCGTTTAGCATTGTTGACACTAAAATTATACACAGAAGGACGATAAAGATTGACATGAAAACAAGGACGTATTGCCCGCACCATTGCCTCTTTGTTGCTCACCTCATGTTTTGAATACCGATTAGCACAAATTTAAAACCTCTCTTAGTCGCTAATTCGGGTAATAATATACTGGAGTGCGTGTAGCAAAAAATATTGTAAACAAACGTTGTAGCGACAAGTCGCAGATTCCTATGAGTAGAGCCCTACATTCATGCCCGATTTCGGCTCGGCTCGATTCTACATCTACAGTTTCCGACTTGAGTCGAACGCGACAGAAAATCGGTCAACTCTGACATCAGCAGAAAAGTGGGTAAAGTAAAGAACTGAATTACCCATTTCGCCGGCCAACCCGGTCCGATTTTCGGTCCGGCAAATGTAAATGTAGAATCGGGCCGGGCTGGTCCGAGGTCGGGGACGAATGCAGGGCTCTAATGTGAAGAGAGAATTAATAAAACTGAAAAGCCGAGTGTGGTAGATTCTATTTCACAGAAGTGCGTATAGGGTTATGATACCGCAAAGAAAGTTTGTGGCGCGTGCCCAAGTCGCTTATTTCAAGGCGAATGATAAAAGGCTACCGGTACAGTTTTAAAATGATTAATGATGATTATAAGAAGTTTACAGCGGCAACAATTGAAATTGAATTGATTCAATAAAATTATTTAGTTTAATACAAATTGAAATTTGTATCCAGAATTTTGCATTTTCAAATTTAAATATTTCTTCTTGGCTAACCAATTTTTCAGTCGAGCATTAGTGTTTCAAAATATTTCTTGCTAACTTGTTAAAATCAATCCACACACATTTGTCTCAAGTAAAGAAGGTAATTTTCCGGTTTGTAAAAAACATTTTGATTATTTCTCGTATCCCTTACACACACTATTGGCAGTGACATGTGTTTAGTTAAAAGAAAATAATAAAAAGACTCTTTGTTACAATTTGTTGCTTGTAAATCGATTGTTAGAAATTGGTAACAGAATAAATATTAGTAATGTATAGCCTAGTGAACTTTAATTTTAAGCGATTCACTAAAAATGTTATTTATTTACTTAATGAAATATCTAAAAATAATGATAACTACATTATTTATTTATTTTTACATACATAAAACTTGGTAAAGAGTAACGAAGGATCCCAAACCAAACTAATCCCTTCCCAACTTTCGTCGGAATCATTTTTCGCTTGTTGACTTATCAACAAAAGCAAGGCAATATTGCAACTTGCAACAATTATTACCTTACATTAGCCAGATTCTCTCTCTTACCCGGGGCCGCTCCAGAGGGAGCAACACTTCACAATAGGGATCTTTTGGAGGGATTTTTCGCGAATTATCCCCAATTTCCCTCTCCACGTACGAACCATGACAACCGGATTAATAGAACTGCGTTTATAAATGTTTATATTATGTCCTCTTTATAGGTAAGGTCATAGGTTCGGTTTCGTATATACAGAAAGCATTGGTATACAAACTCTTTCCTCATACCTCTTGTAGCTAACGGAACAAAACTTGGCACACGCATTGCTTATACCCATAGTATTTTTCGATATAAATTTGGATTGTGTGGTCTTACCCGGGGCCGCTCCAGAGGGGACCAAATTTGATAGAAGGGATTTTTTTTGGGGGGGGGGGCGATTTTAGCGAAATTCTTCCAAATTTGCCTTTCCGTATACGTCATGGGAGCAAATGCATGACACTATTTGAATGCTTGGTTTATTCTGAAGAGAATGAGGTATGAACCATGACTCTCCGATGAATAGTGTTGATGCAAGAGCTATTTAACTGAGTCTCAAATTTCCGTCAAATGGCTTTCTTTTAAAAGGGTTTCTGGGGCATTGGAAGGAATACTTTGTCACCAGTGACGTGTTGTGTGAAAAAAAATATAATCAAACCTAATGTTGTAAGAATTTGCATGCCAATATGTAAATTAGTGTAATGCATATGTAATGTGTATAATTTAATTGTATGTAATTAATAATTTATTTCTTCTAAATCCTTAACTTGGCTGCCGGCTCTATCTTCCATTCTTTCTGGTTACTAATTAATTATTATTCTTATGTAATTTATTTAAAATTGTAATTGTTTATACTGAATATGAATTCTATGTATAAAGATGGAGTGCTTTATAGCAGGCAGAAATAGCCGTTTTCTGTCCGAACAGAGTTACCTTGTAGATCATTCAAGTACTTTGACCCCCGATGTGGTGGGGGAGTAACGAATGTCTCTATTTGGAAATACTTGTCTTTTTGTTCTCATTCCAACCTACGTGAGAGGCGCCGCGTAGCAGAAAAGGACCCGGATTGAGAGCGCGTCGAAACTACAATATGAACTGGCTGGTACATCCAGGTTTCTTGTTTAAAGTTAGTCGTCCCTTTAAATAGAGGTTTTACCGCCTTGTCAACACAGTTTGACTTCGGAAACCGCCAGAACATGGTCGTTTGAAGTAATCCGCCGAGTGCGATGATAGTCACTGGACTGCATATAGGGAAAGTGCTTCAACTTTAGAATCGTGAAATGTAAACCGGGACTTGTAATATTAATTTGCTCTGATGATATAGCGGTCGTTGATTTCTGCAATTTCGATACTTTCAAAGAGCCCATGGTTGGAGAGGGTTGCAACGAGAGACCAGGGACCAGAATGATGGAGGCCAGCAGCAAGCAGAATACAGTAAGTCACAAATTGTCAATGCTTCACCTGTTGCTCTATAAATGTTCATTGTTGGGCCTCATTCTTTTGGATCTAACAAGTCAATACTATATATTAATGCGATGTTGGCAGGAAATAACTCCACTGGGAGGGAAATAGGAAATTGATTGTCTGCAGTGTATTGAATTTAATTTATCTTGAGCCGAGTTTAAGTATTCAAGGTATTTCGAATTTATCCCAAGGGCGAGACTACACATGCTAAGCTATCGGCTTGTCTGGTAGTGTTGTGATTGTCTCTAGTCTTACCTCGAGAATTGTTTGGGGTAGTGATAATTTTTTTTAGTTTTGAGAAGTCTATAAGTAGTAAACTTTGAATACTAAATGAAGCCAACCCACGCACGAAGAAAATTGGGAATCACGGAATTAGGTCAGAAATGTTAAGGTGGGATGGTTTTATGTGACAGCGAAGTCTTGGGGCGAGTAAAACCTAAGTACCAGCCATTTCGTAAACTATAAAACCAATAGAAGAAGAAGGAGCCGTATTTTGTATTATATATTCTGATCTTACAATATAATATAATGTCAGTATTTAATCTATTATTTGATTCATGGATTACCTATCAATTAGAAGAAACTTCCAGATCATTAAAGAAAATTAGTTAACGTGTTCTAGTTGTGCTGCACGACCGTTAATTCTGATGCAAGAGGCTGATTATCCGGGAATATTTAAAGTCAGCATATCTATTACACGCAATCACGATTGCAAATCTGATTCGTATAAGACAAGAACAATAATCGTCGGAGAGGCGAGAAGTAATCCGTTGCGAGGCCATTCAAGAACATGTTTAACAGGGATAGATATCACAGACATTCATTTATCTCGTTATACAGAGTAGGTGAGCAATCCCTTGAAGATTCGTTGTAGACGGAATGGCTGCAGCGATGCCACTTGACTAGTGGATAGGTCGGTAGGTGATCCGCAGTCAACACTTGCTTGGATCAAATATTGTCAGTGGGGATTTCCGGCAGGCGAAACCTCGTGTGACAACTTGCATTAAAAGCTGTGTTTCGTTAGTTTCTGTTGTGAAAGGGCCTTTATTTAGGTTTATCTGTCTATGGATGCACAAGAAAAGGAGAACATATCTTTACTGATGAAAGCGCGTTTCTGCGATATTGAATTCTATTTCTTTTCTCATTTTTTTTTGAGTAGGCGCCAATTGATGATTAAGATGCAAATAGCAATAAATCTTTATAATAAAAACGAAAGTACGTTTTTATGTTTGTTGCTTCATCAGGAAGGACACTCAACATCAAGGTTAAGAATTTATGCCATGATAGAATCTTAGTCTATATTTTTATTGCTTCATATTAGAAATTGAATTTTTATTTGCTTCAGATGATTCACATTTATGATATGATTCCATTGGGGATTTTGAATATGACCTGACAACTTTTCAGATACCCACACCAACAGCATGCGGTTTCGGAAAAACTTATTTCAGGTAGACTTCCAATTATGTTGTTATTTGTAATCAATCCCGAAAAGCGCTAGTTACTGCAAATATTAATCCTTTTAATTTTTGTCAAAACCATAGAGGTACATAGAATATAAAAATGTTTAGTTTTGATTTCGTTTTTAGAAAATTTTATAACATTTTTTTTTTAAATTTGTGCTTAATTCGATTAAGATGTTTCCAACCGAACGCCATAGTATCCACCTGACCACATTACGAACACGACCGTAATTGTTTAAATATCGCTTAAAGATACTTCATCCACTTTCATCTTTTAAACCGAGTTGAAATCTGACTTAAAAAAAGCTTGAGTTATTGATTTTATTTCTCCTGCTAATACTGTGAAACACTGTGTTGTTAGATCCTACCTCTAGGTAGTGTTACAACGCGTCTGATGAAACTAGAGAAACCAGAAACTAACCATGGAACTTTCTTCATTGAAAATCGAATCCTATTTAGATTATATAGAGTACTACTACTGCACTGGCACAGTGATATTAATAATTCATTTTAAGAGCGTCAAGTTAAGACTCTTAACTCAGTGTTATAATCCAATGTTTTTTTTTTTCAAATTTCCTTTTGTTTTGTTTGTTTAAATGGGAGAGTAAACGCTGAGATAGCCAACAATTACAAATCATAAAATACCCGTAAAACTTTTAATGGCATAAATTGAGCAACTTACATTCCTACTTACTCTATGGCTTACGGAACTCGCAAGTTCTACAGTAGTAACAAATGTAACGATTCTATTCTGAGCAAAATCAATCTAGTTTTCATCAAGAACACCTACTTCTTGAAGTTCCCTTCTAATATTATCCTCCCAACGTAATCTCGGTCTTCTCAATGGTTTCCTTCCCTCCGGCTTACCAACCACGACAAAACGTAATCTTCGTCTTGAGCAACACACGTTTTTCCTTTGCCTGTTCAAAAAATTCACAATATTACCCCAAAATTTTACCATCTCTATGCTTATTGGAATTGACGTACAGATGCTTATCAGAATAATGGAAACACCTGTAGTTGGCAACACGTCAGATGTATGGGTTGGCAGTGGTGTCGTGGCGACCGCGGCGCCGGACTGCTGGTGGTGGTGTGTTAGGTCGGTCTCCATACTACGTCAGGCGTCGTGGAACAGGAGTGTGCAGTGGCTGCAGCAGACAGAGGTAGTGTAAAATGGGAGACCTCTCAGAGTTTCAAAGAGGGCAAATTGTTGGTGCGCGGTTATGTGGAGTGAGTGTGACGGCAGTGGCTAGTGTGTTAGGTGTGTCGCCAGGGACAGTGTCGAAGGTGATGACGGCCTACACAACACACGGGAAAACCACATCGGGGAAGCGGAACAGTGGGCAGAAGAAAAGCATCAGTGACAGGGCACGCCGGGTATTAAAGCGCATTGTCACGCGGAACCGTCGTGCCACTGCGGCGCAAGTGACGGAGGAACTCAATCAGCACCTCCCCCAACCTGTTTCGACAATCACAGTCCGCCGCGAATTACATGACATGAACTTACGGGGTCGTGTTGCACGGGCCAAACCTCTCATCAGGGACCAGAACGCTTTAGCACGCCGCAAATGGTGCCGCGACCATGCAACTTGGACCGTTGACGACTGGAAACGTGTGGTATGGTCGGATGAGTCACCATTCACCCTATTCCAAACCACGGGCCGTGTTTATGTGTGGAGAACGCCCAAAGAAGCGTATGATCTGCAGTGTCTCCGCCCAACTGTGAAACATGGCGGCGGCACGGTGATGCTGTGGGCCGCAATATCATGGTTTTCATTGGGTCCTGTGGTCACACTTCGCGGACGCATCACTGCCAACGATTATGTCGCAATTTTAGGAGACCACTTGCATCCTATGGTCCGGATGTTGTTCCCGGACAATGACGCCATATTCCAGGATGATAATGCACCCATTCACACAGCTGGAGTTGTTGCAGCGTGGTTTGAGGAACATCGGGATGAAGTTCAACACCTCCCCTGGCCCGCCCAATCCCCAGATATCAACATAATTGAACATCTGTGGTCCATCTTGGAAACACGACTCCGGCGACGATTTCCACCTCCATCCTCTCTCACAGAACTGGCCGATGCCCTGCACGAGGAATGGTGTAATATTCCACTTGCTACCATTCACGACCTCTATGCCTCCATCCCACGTCGCATCAAGGCTGTTCTGAAGGCGAAAGGTGGCCCGACACCATATTAATCTGGTAAGTTGCACTTTCGTTCAGGTGTTTCCATTATTCTGATAAACATCTGTAGTTCTTCAGTAGCCCTCTTGCAATACTACTTGAAACATGCTACTATATGTTCATGGTGTTCCTCGAGATTAGAATACAAAGTTTTTGATTAAACGCTGTCTGAGATTATATTTCAACTTGACAGGTTCTTTTAGGGATTTAGACGATTAGAGACTTGATCGGTAATCCTGCGGTCTAACAAGGAAACTGTCCCGAGTGATCCCTCTGAACCCGGCAATTGGTGTTATCGGGCTAGCTCTTAAGGTAAGAGAGACCTGGTTGAAATGGAAAATGTCCACATCCAACTGTCTCTGCTATTCCACAGGACCATCGTAACAATGAGTATATACGCATGTTGTCTCTGCTAATACCCGTTGAAGGCCACAGCAAGGCAGCTTTCACGTCGTATGAAGTGAATCTCCAAATGGCATAGGACGTTACAGTGCTTTGTGCAACATGTTGGAACAGCCTGATTTACGGATAATTTTGTTGCATAAGTACAAACCGGGGCATATGGCGACAAAAATGTATCTAAATGTGGTGAGGCGATGTGGCATAGATTCAACTTCAGAACGAAGAGTGAGTCGCTGGTTTGAAAATTTTCTTACCAGGGACCAGAGTCTTCGAGATACGAAAGGTAAAGAACACAAGTCAAGGGTGGATAAAGATGCTTTACAGGCATGTGAAAAGACAGATCCACGTACCACCGTCAGAGACCTTGCCAGCCAGTTTCAAGTTTCTAGTTCTAGCCTTTACGACGGTCTGCAGCCCTGTAGGAAAAGTGAAAAAATAAACAAGTGGGAACTGCCTGACGGAACATCACAAATAGCAGCCGGTGAACATTAATTTGCCACGCTTGCTGTTTAACGTGGAGCGTGTGGGGGGTGGGGTCAAGCGACCTTGGGTGGACATTTGCAAGTAACTTGTTGGATCGTCACCACAATGAGTCTCTACTCCATCATATTGTAATGTATCATGAGATGTGAATTCTGTGCGATAATTATCTCACAGTGGAAAGTGAGAAGAACCTAAACTCTTGATGAAGAAAAGAAGGGAAATGAAAGAAGAGGAAAATTACATAAAAATGATTTAGTACATAGAACTAAATAAAACCGTAAGGAAGAAAATAAGAGAGGATGTACCAAGATACAAC
>JAGDQP010020511.1:0-16184 GCA_022664845.1 Lepisma saccharinum | reverse complement strand
TCTGAAGGCGAAAGGTGGCCCGACATCATATTAATCTGGTAAGTTGCACTTTCGTTCAGGTGTTTCCATTATTCTGATAAACATCTGTAGTTCTTCAGTAGCCCTCTTGCAATACTACTTGAAACATGCTACTATATGTTCATGGTGTTCCTCGAGATTAGAATACAAAGTTTTTGATTAAACGCTGTCTGAGATTATATTTCAACTTGACAGGTTCTTTTAGGGATTTAGACGATTAGAGACTTGATCGGTAATCCTGCGGTCTAACAAGGAAACTGTCCCGAGTGATCCCTCTGAACCCGGCAATTGGTGTTATCGGGCTAGCTCTTAAGGTAAGAGAGACCTGGTTGAAATGGAAAATGTCCACATCCAACTCTCTCTGCTATTCCACAGGACCATCGTAACAATGAGTATATACGCATGTTGTCTCTGCTAATACCCGTTGAAGGCCACAGCAAGGCAGCTTTCACGTCGTATGAAGTGAATCTCCAAATGGCATAGGACGTTACAGTGCTTTGTGCAACATGTTGGAACAGCCTGATTTACGGATAATTTTGTTGCATAAGTACAAACCGGGGCATATGGCGACAAAAATGTATCTAAATGTGGTGAGGGGATGTGGTATAGATTCAACTTCAGAACGAAGAGTGAGTCGCTGGTTTGAAAATTTTCTTACCAGGGACCAGAGTCTTCGAGATACGAAAGGTAAAGAACACAAGTCAAGGGTGGATAAAGATGCTTTACAGGCATGTGAAAAGACAGATCCACGTACCACCGTCAGAGACCTTGCCAGCCAGTTTCAAGTTTCTAGTTCTAGCCTTTACGACGGTCTGCAGCCCTGTAGGAAAAGTGAAAAAATAAACAAGTGGGAACTGCCTGACGGAACATCACAAATAGCAGCCGGTGAACATCAATTGCTACGCTTGCTGTTTAACGTGGAGCGTGTGGGGGGTGGGGTCAAGCGACCTTGGGTGGACATTTGCAAGTAACTTGTTGGATCGTCACCACAATGAGTCTCTACTCCATCATATTGTAATGTATCATGATATGTGAATTCTGTGCGATAATTATCTCACAGTGGAAAGTGAGAAGAACCTAAACTCTTGATGAAGAAAAGAAGGGAAATGAAAGAAGAGGAAAATTACATAAAAATGATTTAGTACATAGAACTAAATAAAACCGTAAGGAAGAAAATAAGAGAGGATGTACCAAGATACAACAAGTATTTCCTTAGAAATACAATTGAGGAAAACAGAGGAAAACAAGAGCCTGAAGAAAACCAACCAGCAGCTCATGATAGGGAAAAAGCAAATAATTGCAATTAAGAGACCAGACGGGACGCGTGTTTATATATTACAGCAGGCCTGTGAATGGAAGAATATTTCCTAGTTGATGCTTGGTTCGTTGCAGCTTACGGTGCTCCAGCGAAGAATTTACGCGGGCAGTTACTGAATCGTTGATGTCGTCTTATTGAACTGAAGATTCAGAGAAGAGACAGTTACACATCTGGAAGCAGAAAGTATAGATTTTGTGTCAGTAGTGCAAACGACGTCTCATCATATGGAAACAGTAGAAATGTTAGAGCTATGTTTAATATTCTAGATAAAGCCCACTCGAACTGACAAATATACCAGTTAATTAACGTATTGAAGATGAGTAAAACAGGCTGGATGGTAGAGTTAAGTAACAATCCTATAATACAATTCTAAAATCAAAGTTAAAATAAATGGGTGTCTATAGTGGTAATACACTTAATTTCATCTCACTTGATGTGGAGAAAAATATTATAGGATGTACTGAAAGAAGAATCAAAATACCTTTGAATTCTATACAAAGGTTCTATACGGTATTCGTTTTTAAGTCAATTCTTAAGGAGATGCACTCAATGGGGTACAAAATCATCTTTTCACTCAAAGACAACGAGAGAAACTAAAAGAATTATTGTAAAACTAAAATATAATCAAATGATAATGTACAATGGTGCATTCGTAGTAAAATATCTATCAGATTATGTCTCCAGAACCATTCCTATATTTATTATTAATTCTGTACTTGGCCACAGCTTCCAATTATTGAAGTTTTGCTGCTTTTCCTTTCTTGGAACTCAATTCCGTGCGAGTTCTGGTAAACGAATACAACTACTTAAAATACAATTTTAGGTTACGTTAGATTATTTGATATTTACGTGACCCCTTCCCATTTCACTTGATTTTACCTTATCAGTTTGTTTTATCTATAACAAAGACAATTTCACATCACTTGTTTATTTGGTACATTTTCTAAAAATGGTAACTATGTACGTGACTGCTACCAACTCAATTTTAACGTAGTCCATAATTAAAATTCAATTTTAACATTCACATTTCCAGTAACTTTGGATAAATTTTACATTTTGTTCCCCAGTTTCCGTGACCTATTGTGCTATTTATACGCTCTATACCACCAATTCACTTACAAATAATTGACACATGCACTTCTAGGAATATAGCGACAGGCTGGAATTAAAAAATGTGCTACGGAAACGCACATGTCACTATTATTGTGTTAAACATATACTCAAATTGTTGTTAACATGACGGAGGAATATCAATGGCGTCACATCGTGTTATAAATAATACGTATTTTGAAATACGAATTGAAGCTTTCCTGGCGGCGAATATTATACAATAATTGGAGCTCCCAGTAATTGGAGCTCTTTGAGATAATTTTAGTGTCAGAAAATAAAATTCTATGTTTTTCTGTTATGCTGTGTTCTGCCAGGCCTGATTTCTCCGGATAAAATAGCTTGATGTATCTTTCATGCTCCTTGCATCGATGTTCTACTGTCCGTCCTGTTTGTCCTATGTATGTTTTTCCGCATTCACAAGGAATGCAGTATACTGGGATAGGATAATAAAAGAATCTCTTGCCATACTACAAGAACGTAATAATGTCAACAGAGATACAGGATTTCAACTTAGTCGGACTTGGACACCAGTCATAAAGAAAACATACATGAAAACGACCAATCAGCGTCAAGCTATAGGCCAACCAATCAGAGACACAGATTCTTAAGCTCCGCCCCCTACCGTTACTATATATAGTACACATGAACTGGTCTCAGTATACTTGCCCTGAAGATGAGAACAATGTCTGTTCTTGAAACGTCGGCTCTATCGTCGGACTTCACCTGGCTGATATCCCGAGAACATCTGTATAATACGTATTTTACCACGAAAATCATGGACTCAATGTCGAGTGATCGAAGGCTGGTTAGAAAAGTCAAATTAGTTTTTTTTTTGCATTATATGTAGTGTAGATAGTGCACATTACCCCTAACGCCCACATCATGTGCTCTTCCTGAACGCCAAGCTGCCAAATAGTCTGAGGCACTTTTAGCTCTTTCATTCTTAATTGTTACTTCCATCACTCGAAATTTTGTTATATTTTGCGTTTCAATAGTCCCTCACACGTAGGAAACATTACATTTCTCCGGTAAAATTTACATTTATGGGAGTACCTAGAATTAAATGTATCTCCCTACAGTTTTAATAGCAAGGAACCTATTTCATATATGATAATTTCGTGTTAAAATATAGTTACCTTAAAAATAGTAAACGTTAATGAGATTCAGTAAACAAAAGTCTCGATCCACCTTTGTACGCTACGTATTAGATTGGAAATTCAGTTTGTATGTTTATGGAAAACTATAAAACACTATTTGATTCTGAAATGCGTACTCCAATCAAAGTTTAATATTACTTTAGTAGTTCAAGTATCTTACTAAATGCGTCTCCGTAACTATGTACAAGTGTTTTATTTCATGGCATGTCATAGTAATGGTGTAAAACACCAAGCAGTTTTGACATGATTAGTTTCCCTTCTGAATCCAATTCTCTCTGAGCGGCTATCTTTGTTAGCATATTGTGTATAGAAACACTTACCCACGTGTTAAATGCTGAACTTGTTAACGTTGAATGAAGGGTGTAGATAACTGGTCTATCCCATGTATTGCTGTATTTATGTTGGTTAAAATAAGATAAATTTACGTTAAAAATTGTAAGACAAACTTCCTATGCGTGGAATGCTATTTTTTCACATACAAAAAAAATCCCTGTGTTGAGATAGCCACATCAGTGAGTCATTTTCCTCACATCTAGTTTATGGTTTGGAGGGACTATCGATTAGCACTTAGACAATTACATAAAAGTCAGGCACTTATAGTTTGTCGGGACCCTCATTAGTTCCGTATCCAATGATATACTAATTGTTATTTTGAGTAATAATCTTGTTTTTTCGAAGAGACATAACAATATAAAATGATCCATATCATGAAATACATTCACAGAAATTCTGAAGGTAAAATTCCTATAATTAGAACCGCTTCCAGTGGTCTGGCAGAAGTAGCTAAGCTGCTGTATTACACAAAAATATTACGGTGTGCATCTTCTTAATAAAATCTATGGTCTGCGAAACTAATTCCTTAGAATAGGTACTTCCGAGGGGTCAAATGTGTCCGGATAGGAAATGTCTTTTAAATATATATAATTACGCAAAAAGTTATACTAATTGTGAGGTAAACTGAGTTTTGGGGTGTCCTAAGGTCCCGGAACTCCCCCTAAATATGTTACTACCTACCCGTCTCAATTGATTAATTCTTTCGAAACCGGTACAATTTAACTGGTTTACTAGCTGTTCTCATAGACATTTTTCGCGACCATTCTAAATGGCCATTGGGTTGTCAGTATTTAAACCCAGTATAAAGTTTCAATTTTTAAATAGATCTACGTCAGTTTATTGCACACGTAGTATCCCCTAGTGATGATAAACATCCTATATGAAGCACAGAATGCATTTTCAAACTGCGGATATCAAAGAGAGGAAATGCATGAATTACTAATTTTGAATGTCTGTTTCATTCACAGTTCAAATCACTGAATTCTCTACTTCACACATGCTTATCATGATTTTTAGGGGGATACCAAATGTCGAATAAATTAGTGTACTGCCATTTGGAAAGAACCGAGTTTGTCAACATTGTCAACCAAATACATCACATTTTGAATTCTGATTATACACCCTATTGATATACATTTCCCACCAACAATACTGGTATTGCATCGTTGATTAGTAACTAACAAAAATATATATTTGCCGTTGTAAGAGATATATTACGGGTTCGTATCTGTGAGTATCTCCAAAACGAAGTTACCTTTGAAGGTTATATTAAATGCTTTTATGCTTCAGCAACTAAAGCTGGGGAGCGTTATATTACCACTATGTCCGTCCGTCTGTATATCGACAACTTTCAACTCAGGAACAAATAGTACTTTCAACTCAGGCTACAACGGTAATTGAGGTATCGTTTGTAAGGTCTTGACGAGACGAGGCGAATGCTGCATAGATCATTTCTGTTCGTCCGACGACAACTTTAAACTCAGAAACTATACTAGAACTACAAAGCTCGCGAAAAGTCTCTGCGAAACTTTTCCAGCAACACATAAACCTAAATTGGACGCTCGCTGCTGAAGATCATGTGTACATGCACCCGACTGGGCTCCGCCTCACTTGTTTCAATTTCATGAGTTCTTTCGCCCTGTATTGCCCTGAATGCTGTAAATGGCGATGTTGACAGCATTTCGTAGTAGGAGACTTCTTAGCGACCAATAAGCAAACTGGATTATTATTTATTATTTTGTAGGGCCTACGAGTACAGGTTGTTGAGGGCATTTCTATACAGGAGACTTCTTGGGTTTCGTCAAATGACTTGGATGGAATGTTATAGTAGAACACTCTATATATGAGGCATTCAGAAGCCAAACTGACTAACTCCATTTTTGTAATATTTTGTACTAACCCTGAAACTTTATAGGAAAAATTCATATTTTTCGGTGGGTAAAATGACTAACTCCATAGTTTAATGTTGTTAATAGCGCAAAAAATTAAAAGTTTACTGAACAATTGTTTTATTACAAATAGAAAACTTTACAGCCTGATTTCTCAATTTGTGTATTTTATATATATATATGGGGGGCTCAACAATGTCGGTGTTGGACCCAGCATCGTGAGGACAACTGGGGAGCTGCTGTGAATAAAAGACAGTGGCGATCACAGTGAGAGCTTCGGTTCTCCTCTCCCAACCCGTCTGGTCAGCGTGGGAGCAGTAGACCAACTCCTCCCTTCGGGGAGAGGCCTCATCCAGTAGTGGATTGAATATGGCTGTGATTTATTTATATATAACAAGGCGTTGAGAGTATTTCTTTACAAAAGATCTCTCAGCAGTCACGAAGTAAATAGACTGGAAAGATTTCATAAGACCACCCTGTATATGTGACACAGTTTGTTATCATCTAACCCTTACCGAAATCTCGTCAGTCACGAAGTAAATGGACAGGAAAGTTTTTGTATGTACATGTGAAACAGAGTATTGAAAGCATTTCTTTACAGGAGATTTCGGTAATCTTCAAATTCTAGTATATAGTTATTGCAGGGTCACCCTCTATAATTCACTTTTGAATCTGAAATTCTGAATAACTGAAAAATTAATTAGACAATTTTTTCATAAAATCGTAGGAATCCCAGACTGTTTGATCATTCTTTCTTCTTCTACGAAAACTAGAGGATAGGTACACCACTTAATTGCAAACTTTAACAATAGTAACCCTTAACACAAGAATATTTGAGCGTTATCATGGACAGTGTCAATCTAATCAATTTTGCGTGAGAGTGTAAAATTTCAAATGTCCATTTATCGTAGCACCGTAAGCTGCAACGAACCAATCATAAGCTAGGAAATATTCCTCCATTCACAAGTCTCCTGTAATATAAAAACACGCAGTCGGGGCCGTAACACGAAATAAGGAAGAAATTATAAACATATTTGAAAATTTCTACAGGGAATTGTACTACTCCGAAGAAGAACTAGGAAATGAAGATTCAGAAGAAAATGTTGTAGATGTCCCAGATGTAATGAAAGAAGATGTGTTTAAAGTATTTCGAGGGTTGAAGAACAGAAAATCGCCAGGAGAAGATGGACTCACACCAGAGATGTTTAAATGGGGAGGTGAAAAGATAAAAGAGAAACTTGCCAAATTATTGTTAATGTGCCTGAGGAAAAGAGAAATACCGTCAAGTTCATTTTGCTGTACAAGAAAAGGGACAAAGAACGGGTCGAGAACTACAGACCAATCAGTTTACTGTCAGTTCTATACAAAATGTCCACCAAAGTTATTTTGAATCGTATTGAACGAGACTTAGATCTTAACAAGGGAACGGAACAAGCCGGATTTCGTCGTATACTTAGCACAATGGACCACATACAAACACTGAATGAAGTTATGGACAGGACTAATGAATATGAACTTCCACTATGTCTGGGATTCATAGATTTTGAAAAAAAAAAAATCGATTCAGTTTCCGTGGTAGCAGTACTTACATCACTTGAAAATCAAGGCATCGAAAGTGCATACATCAAGCTACTGCGAAACATTTACTCGACTGCTACATCTGTCATTAGACTACATTAGGAAAGTGAAAAATATTAAATTGGAAATGGAGTAAGGAAAGAAGATCAAATTACTCCAAATCTGTTTTCAACTGTCCTGGAGAGTGTTTCAAAATTTGAACTGGAATGAAGTTGGAATAAAGACCAATGGCGATTATATTCACCTATGATTCGCTGATGATATAGTCCTGTTTGCTTCAAATGCAGAAGAACTACAAACCAGAATGGAAGAGCCGTGTAATGAGAGTTCGAAAATAGGACTTAAAATGAAGTTAAGTAAATCAAAAATAATCTGTAGAGTCAACATGCTGCAAAGAAGGAAATAAGATTAACGGAGAAATAATAGGCATAGTTTATGAGTATGTTTACCTGGGTCAACTCAAGACATTGGATGAAATGAATAGAAGATGTAAAATAATGTGGTGTTCGTTTGCAAGCCTATACATAATTTTCAAAAACAAACTAACAATGCGTCTTGTAATGACTAAATTTTCGTTGGTCGCTATATATCTTGCCTCTCCCCTTTTTTGTGTGTGTATCGTCTTCTTTTCTTTTATGTTCGTACTTCGTCGGTAATATTTTCGTCTTCGGCTTTTTACAAAGAGTTTATTTGTCCAGATGACAAATGTAGATTAGTCATACAAAATACTCCTTTGATTGTTGTTTGGCGGGATATGTATTTTATTGTTTTTTTCTATTTAGTTCTGGATATTTCTTTGCACCTTTTATTCTATCATTTTCTTCAACTAATTTTCTTTCGTTGAAAATCTTCATAAATAGTTAAAAGAGATCTGTTTGTTGTTTTATTTTTGTCAGAATTTTGGTGGTAACCCCCTCCCCTCTTTTCGCTCTTCCTTCTGTTTGGTTCTCTTCTCTTATTGGCTGATTCCATTCAGTAGTTGGAACATGGTCGTCGAGCAGGTGAAGCTGCGAAAATTAACGCTGCCTCAGAAAGTTATATTAAACCATAGTTTAATGCAGGCAATGTAGAAAATTTATATAAATACAGAGCAGCGACCATCGGTATATTTCAACATCTCATAGTAAGCTTTTACTCCGATTTCCTTAAAATGGGAGCTGTGTATCGATTGCTGCAGTTTGTATCTCTAACCCTCCATATTGGCTTGAACCGGGAGTGGACTGGAAGGAGCATATCAACAGGCATCTTAACAGGGGTTTGTTATGTGAAGTAGCGATCATCAATGTGTGAAGTGATTTGTTGCGGTGTATGTGGTGTGCAGTGTTGGTTTTCTGAAATAAATAAAAATATAATTTCTGTGTGGCTTGATACCCTCTTTCTGTGTGTGTGCAAGTAGTTCAGTGGTTTCTTCAATATGAAATTGGTGTGCTTTTTCTGTGTAGTGATATGCACCGCAAGGATGTCTGCTTAATTTGTTAGGCACTGGGGACCGAATTATTTTTTCAGGTAATGTATGTTTAACCTCTTAATATTCCTCTTTCTCTTCCGAAAAATCCAAGTCTGGTTCACCTACATTTACATAACTAAATCTCAGCACAATAGGAAATGATTCGTATACGTTGAAAACGAATCATTCTTCGCTGCTTTTTGCAGACCGTAAGCCGATTTCGTTTATTGAAATTCTTGTTATGATTTTACACCTAACCTGGCTATAGCATATCATGTTTGTATTGTCTGAACGGAGGTTAGGCTGTATGAAGTAAAAAATGAAAATTTTATACAGATTTATTTACTAATAACGATTTTGGAACTTTAACAGTAAATTACTGCCCAGTTGTTATATTGTAAATAAAACTTTTCGTCGAAAGAAATATTACTCTCTTGTGATTGCAGAAGTTATGTTTGACTGGGCTAAAGTATAGTATGTTTACCATTTGAGAAATAACCTAATCTTTTATTTTGGAAAATAATTGTGCAAAATATTGCCTCTGTTCTTAAGTATAGTGCTTCTGTAATCAAGATAATCTACAATTTAAATATGTGAAATAATTGCATCTTTAAGATTCGTTCTGATGTAAAAAAAAATTACTTCAAAACTTTTTTTTTTTCAAGAAGTTAAGTAATCCGTCTTTTGCACTGCGGTTTGTGAAATTTTAGTAAAATAAATTACATTTTACCATTTACTTCTTGTGTCAAGGGTTTCATTATGATGTAGATTAACTACCATCACTGTGGTATTGCTCGAAAGGTTCTCAACCTTCCGTCATTTCAGTGAGAAAGTGGTTACGAATGAAGTTAAAGTTAATATTTTGATTCAATGCTTCAGTAATTTAGGGAATAGTCAAATCAGTTCAGCTTATCTAAATTTTGCGTGTTTAATGTTAACTAATGCTCAGCTGTGTTGAGCCTTGAACTATTTTAGGGGCCTAGTTGCGTTAGGTCGCTAAAGTAGTATTTTGTGTTTTGCTTTTCTGCGGGATGTTCTCGCCTGCGTCTCCCCCTTTCTTTGGGGCCTTTTTCCTGGTGTTCTGCGTTTTGGGCACTTCTTTCGGGCTTCTTCCATGCATGCTTTGTGTCTAGACTAGAGTGTGTTCTGTCTTCGATGAGGCTGAAGCAGGGTGCTGATGGGTAGGTACCCTCCCTGCCTTCAGGTTCGATAGTGGTTTTCTTCGTTATGTGCCCTCTCCTGTGGCGCAATGTCGGCTTGTCTCTAAATAGGTTTGGCCACGTTGAGTTGGGTAAGCCCCCCTTTTTGCAACAGGGTGCCGCGGGCCCTTGGTTTGCATGTTGAGTGTACCTACTTTTGTTGGAGCAGGCTGGGGACATTACAGTCTCAAGCCTAAAGTTTATAATCAACATATCTTACATATAATGATGTACGGCTGTGAAACTTGGACATTGAATACGCAAGCGACTCAAAGATTAATAGTCCACAAAGAGCAATGGGGAGATTCATGCTAGGAATAACTAGGAGGGACAGGGAGACTAATGAATGGATTCGCGCACAAACAAAGGTAGAGGATATAATAAAGCCTGAGAAGAAGATGAAGTGGAGATGGGTCGGTCATATAGCTAGACGAACAGATGGAAGGTGGACGACAATGTACTACATTGTATTCCTAAAGAAAAGAAACGACAGAGACGACGTCCATATGCAAGATGGGTAGATGAAATCAAATGCTTTTCTGAACCTCCATGGATGAGGATAGGAGCAGACCGTGATATGTGGAAAGAAAAATGGCTGAATAGTGTCTGAGTGATGATAATGAGACAATGCTAAACCTTACACTGCAAAACCTTCATCCAGTAGCAGAGAGGAAATGGCTGAATATGATGATGATGATGATGAGATAATGCTAAACCTTACACGGCAAAAATTACTGTATAGTGTCTTAGTGACTTGGCGTATGAAGTACTCCCACATCTTCCATATTACCCGAGTTAAGCACTACCATGTGTTTCCGCATCTAAGTTACATCCTGATAGGGTTGCCAACTATGGGAAATAAAATTACCGGCACCTCCACTGATAAATAGCTCTGACGTGAAGTGGATGCATAGACCACAGGGGGATATACACTGCCCTGAAAAAAGGCACGAAGGAGAAGAAGGAACCCCAAGAGCAAAACATCGGTGGCCCGACGTCGGGTCTCTAGCTGCAAAGTCCGCGTTGAGGGATGTTGCACAAAACGCGCCGTTTAGCCGACCCCGGCGGGCCGAAGTCGAGCAAAACCCCAATTTCCACCCACCGAATTTTCAACCAAAACTGTATCTTTTTCAATTGGCGAAAATAGTGAATTGACCCTGTTGATGGGTGGTTGTTGGTATTGTACTTTTCGAATGCCTTCGTCAAGACATGTTAATTACTTTCTAAAGTTTCTAGTAGTCTACAGCCGGATTCTATCCTAGAATTTTTGGATGTGTTTGTTGTCCGTCACTCTAACCACTATTCACGTGTGTTGTCAGTGACTAACATTTTTTTATAATTTTATGTGACGAAGACTGTTTCTGAATTAAAGGCATTCGTATATGCTTGAATTCAGTACTGAAGCGGTTGTTTGGATCTTGTTAGAGCAGTCTTCCTTTCAGGAAATATGTTCTGGGGGCATATTACATCTTTAGAGGGGGTGAAAGAGAAGAGAGGTGTATCACACCATGGTGTGTAGTAACTGGAGGTCTCATAGCCTCCTCTGCAAAAAAAGTAGTGAAAGATGTAGAAGCACTTAGAAAGAAATGGGAGAAATATGTGGATTATGATGACACTAAATTGGTAACATGTTTTACATGTACTACCGTATATGAAACATTGTATATTACGTCCCACATTCTATATATACGTCCCATATTACGTCCCACCCTCACATCCGTTCATTTATTTACCATATTAATATTCTCTCTCTTTCACATACACTTACTTACTTACTTACTTTATGGTTAACTGAGCTAGCAAGTTAATCGCCGCAGTAACAAAATTCTCCACAGGATTCTCTCCTGAGCAAGACCAAGTCAGTTTTTATCACAAACACCTACTTCTCAAAGATACCTTCTCTAATATTATCCTCCCGGCGTCGTCTCGGTCTTCCCAATGGCCTCTTTCTCTCCGGTTTACCAACCACGACGGAATACAATTTTCGTTTCTGAATTATCTGAGCTAGATACCCTGCCCCTCCCCCCCCACACACACACAGATACAAAAAGACAGATTGAGAGAAAGACTGATTGTATATTTGTCGCTGAAGTTCCGTTTTAGAAAGACCCGTTCTTTCGAAAAATCATTACGTCGACTTATGATCCCGCAAACTGAGACTTTTGTTCCCAGCAGAATCATTAGCCACCTATGCAAAATGTTTCAGTATCAGAAAAAAAAAATACTTGATTAGGTACTGCAAGAGAAATTTGTACTTATTGTAAGTGACATAGGTTAAAATTTTGCAGTTGTAGATTTCCAAAGTTTTTTGTTCGCTTTACTATACAGGAATTCTAGCAGAACAACGAATGAACCTTGATTCCAACAATATTTGTTGTTTTTAATTGGGCGTGTAATTGACTCGACAGCTCTCTGAAAGAAACACTGAATTAGAGCTGGGAATACTGCTCTTGTTTTATTATTATTATTATTATTTTTGTTCTCCCATCCTACCTCGTCTGGCACTTGACAACTTGACAACATTGCTAATATACAGTATCATCATAAGGTGGCATCACATGTCTGCGTTGGCAAATGAGCCGGTTTAGCAGTCGGACCACCCCTGCAAGCCACCATGGTGCCGTCCAGTTGAGCATCGCCTGTGAGCAAGCGATGATCTACTTGCAATATCACGCCAAGTCAGCAGCCACTTTCAATCCATACGGCGTTGGGCCGACGTCCGTTTGCCGCTCAAATGCCGACTTGGCGGACGCCACAGGCAATCCAACTTTGACCCACCTGCTTGACGGCAGCCACCACTAATCCGGACGTCAGCCCACCACAATGTGCCTAATTTGGCTCATAGGATAACTTCTCCTTGTACAGGCAAAATATGTAATATAAAATTAGAAATGTGAACAATGCATAGAAATATTCCCTTGCCCCACAAACAAGGAATGGAAACAAGGACAGTTCATTCCTCAATTTTAATAGATCAAACATAGGCACAACCAATTGATTAGTAGACTAACTTATATGAAACAGACCTATTTTCCAAGAGAGAAAACAATATTTAACAAGTAAACCACAATACCAGTTGACTCAAGCAAATTAACTAGCGTCATAGCATACATCTAATAATAATAATAAAATGGACTCGAAAATTAAACGAAAGTGAGAAAGAATTGACATAAACTGTGCAGAGGGGTTTCAAAGAAATGAAACCTGTGCGCTGCTCAGAAGCAAATAAAAATAATACGTAACGAGGAAGGACAGAAATAAAAAACCAAGAAAACAGTGACTGGTGAGTATGGGTGGATTCCAGATCTGACTGTCGTTTCCGTTCAAGAAATTATCAGAAATAAAACTCCGGTCATGTGTATGGCCGGTAAGAGGTCTGCACCGGCTTTAATCAGAAAGGTCACAAAATTTCCGGCTGTACTGGTGAAAATCCGGCTGGCTGGCAACCTGAATAATAGAGTGCTCGAAAAACAGGGTAAAACAGACAATGTCTTCCAGAAATTACCTCCCGGGGTTCAAGTTTCTTCAGAAAGGAGATCAAGAACCTTGTTAATCTTTCGCAGAGATATGTTGTTACAGACGGAAACTTTCTAAATACCCGTAAAGCAATTTGTTTACTCCATTTCAAAATTAAGTAGTAGTGTGAGGCACCGAAACGGCCAGTTATTTCCGAACAACCTGGTAGTACTTGTGCTGTTTCTTGTTACAGATGAACACCTTACCTACTCGTGTGAGTTATAGCTGACGACAGTTAAATTACTCGAATCTATACCAAAGTGCGTTATAAGAAGAGATTAGTTTCGTTCAGCTCTTGAAATAATATAAGGGAATGTTTTGTGATCATGCGCATACTCTCACATAAGTCTTAGCTCTTGAGAAATGAAAGTTAATTATGATGTCTCATGTTCTTACGTGATAATGAAATCTGCTTTTTCATACTCATCATTTGAAACACACATCAAGGTCAGAAGGTTTCGATGTTTTGTTTTTCTGCCTATTAACCTTGCAGAAATATCGCATTGTGAGGACTGCTGTAACGACATGACTCTTAGTTTCATCTAAATAATATACGCTATGTCAGTGACATGCAACTTTTAAACAAAGATGTGCATGGAAAAATGTATCTTCTTTGCATTGAATCTTAGATTGGCTACTTCCTCTGTGCTGGAGAATATGAGAAACATCAACAATTGTTTACGTATACGGCACACGTGTCGAAGTAATTGTTTATTAAGGCAACGGATATTACAGATTACCTTACAAAATATGAAAATTCCAAGAATGGCGAAGGAAGAGAATTATATTTCCTCAAGGTATCTCCTTCCTTAAGGAAGAGACGGTTATCATTTTGTCATTTCGCCAAGAAACTGAAACAGATTAAGAGAGAACGAAAAACTATTATGTTTTGTTTATGTTTTCCATATATGCGGTTCAAGTAAATGGATCTAGGAAATTATTTTAAAACGGAAATTAAGTATTAAATGAGAAGGAAGGGACTAGAACTGTAATAGACAGTGACCAGAGAACGAACACTGTAATGCATGAGAAGATGATGTGATATCTCAGGTTGTGAAATTTAAGAAAAAAGAGCAATTGTTAAGAAGAAAAAGAAAGATGATCTGTCCGTTGATCAGGCTAGTACAATTAACGTAATAAGAAAAATGGGATATGTTAGCTTTTTCGGTGATCCGGAATTTTAGGAAATTAAGTCTGTGGTGTTGGAGCTTACTGAAAATGGACATAGAAATATTGCTGCAATTTATATGAGATAGTACAAAATTTAAGATAATGTTAGCAAATTTAAACTTATATGATACTATTTGTGATTTTTGTGTGTTTATATTGATTTATGTACATATAACGAAATGTACCGTACTGTTTTGAACCGGATCCAGAGTAGTACGGTTTTGAACCAGATCCAGAGCTGTACTGTTTTGAACCAGATCCAGAGTAATCCATAAATATCTAACAATAATCAAACCAATTAAGTGAAACTGATTTAAGAGTAGGTAGTGTTCTTTCGTATGCATATATAGTTATCACAAACATCTAATTTGGTGTATGAATCCTTGTCTTCAGTACAAAAGGAGGAGTTTGCTGATTAACGGTTTATGAAGTAAGACGGGCCGAGGATCCTCTTTACTAAAATTACCCCAAAATACATTATTTAAAAGTTTGTGTAAGAATTACAAAAGTGTAATTTATCTAACTAAATAATAATTACGAATGTGGAAAAAAGCAAGAAATATGTGTAATATAAGTTCAATTAACATAACATACGCAATAAGCTAGCTATATGAAAATTTACATGTGTACAGTTGGATTGTGCAAAGTTAAAATGTTGAAACCTGGTTGTTTATCCCAGGTTTAGTAAAAATCATAAAGCATAGTCCCAACACAAGTTGAAGGTCTACGAATTCACTCTTCGAGCAGGGAATTTTAAAATTAAGAAAGCCACATTGGAGCTATTACATAACACTGTATTTGCGTTCCCTGACGCACGAGAAGTATAGGTTCAAAAATGAGTTCGAAACTAAATTCTCTTTCTGAGTCTAAATGTTGTTTATACTCTTCAATGAAAAGGAGTAATATTCTGAAGAACATCTCTAAAATTTGTTTAGAAGTTTTCAATGAATAAGAATTAGTATCTATCTAATATATATTAGTTTCAATGAATAATATCTTTGTATTAAAGTTCTACTTATTCTTTGTCGTTTATTGTGCATTTCCACTGTTAAGAAGATATTATCTTTCCGCTCGTTCAATATATTCTTTATATTTCTTTAAACCATGCAATAAATGTGTGTACCAGGTGTATGCATAAGTTTTTGCCGGTTTTGTGGTAAAGAAAACACGTAATTTTCAAGGGAAATTAATTTTGTTTTATTCAAAATATTGGCCATCGGCTTCTACACATTTCGCTCATCTTTCAGGTAATTGATGCATACCATGCCAGAAAAACTGCTTGTCTTTTGCGGCAAACCATTCGTCGAGCCAGTTTCCAACGTTTTCGAAATTGCTGAAGTGCTGCTCTGCGAGCGCGTGTCCCATTGATGCGAAGAGTGATAGTGAGATGGCGCCAGGTCTGGGGAGTACGGCGGGTGCGGAAGGATGTCCCATCCAAGCGATTTCATG
>JAGDQP010020510.1:0-33175 GCA_022664845.1 Lepisma saccharinum | reverse complement strand
TATATATATATATATATATATATATGTGTGTGTGTGTGTGTTTTTGTGGTGTTTTTTTTTTTTTTTTTTTTGTTATTGAGTATCCAATTTTTACTTAACAAAAATAACAAGAGTTCTTTGGTTGGAAAACAGAGAGTACATTGTATGCTTGCGAAGATAATACATGTTCATTTAATTAGGAAGCAAACTTGAAGGTGATTATCTGAGAGGAAAACAAGGGAAATAGTTCATAAGAGCATTTATCAAGTAACTCTTCTCTTTGAAGACATCGCGTCTCCAACTTCGAGCCGAAATTCAACTTCTTACAGTAATAAATAAAACGAATATTTCTTTAATAATGATAAGTAATACATTACAGTAAAAGCGTCTATTTTAAAGTCATTTGCATCAACATAGCGTATATTAGGGGTTTAAATTTGATGTCATCACCTTAAGAGTGGTGTGTATAGTGTATAGCCGTCTTGTATATAGTTTCATTTTTCAAATAGGACTACGTCGGTTTATTAGGTGTTTGGTATAAACTTGTAATGATAAACATTACATATGAAGCACAGAACGCAGTGTTGCAAGCTGTGAAAAAAATACGAGGTGAAAAGTCCAAATTAGACATTTTCAACATTTGTGAATTGTACATATATACAAAAATGAATGTGAAATTTACATATAAAAATAGGTTAAGTACTGAAATAATATATTTTTATCATATAAGAACTATACTTTCAAAAAGAAAGTAAAATTACATATATGTAGACAAGAGACTTTATTATAGGAGAGGGTTGTCCATTATGGAGATTGAGATAATACGGAAGCAAAAGAAGATCAATATCAAGCGATTAGCTCCGAATATATTCTTATGAAATTAGCCTGAGTCATAAAATAAGTTCCGATTTTAATGGAGTGTAGTTGTCGTTCAAGAACTACGTCATTTTACGTCGTTTGAACAGTTTTATTAGTAGTTGAATGAAAATTTTATTTTAGTCTCCATTCAACAGCTGACGTGTAAAGATGAAACGTTAAAAATGTTATGAAGCAGTTAAAATGGAGAGTTTAAATTTGAATCTATGCCATGTTGTTGTGAGAGTGTAAACTTAGTAACAGAGCTTGAACAACGGCGTCAGAAATGTGTGTTCTATAGGACATGGAGTAATTTCAGATAGAACCGTTCGAAAGTGGTTCAAAGAATTTAGTTCCAGAGATTTATCCTTAGAAGGTGAACGAAAGACCGACCGCTCCTCTTTGACTCTGATGGCAGTGTTTTGAAGGTCATAATTGAGAAGGAGTCACAACAAACAATGAGGAAATTATCTGCGAAATCTGAATAGTCATCTAAAGCTCAGACAAGATTAGGAGCCTGGGAACCTTATTCCTTTAATGAGCGAATTAAAACTAGCAGAAACTAGATTTGAATTTTTATTTATGACCTTTAGGCATCTTAGGCTCAGGTCGGGATAGGAGGGGAAAGGATGTTGAAAGGTGTCGGCCAGGGTCTATATTGAAGGTGCCATCCCCGCATTTGTCTGGTGTGACTGAGGAGAAAACCTGGAAAACCTCGGTCAGGATGGTGGGCCGCTGGGATCGAACCCAGGACCTCCCGAATTTTACGCCAACGTTCTACCACTAAGCTACGGCGGTTCGGTGCCAGAAATTAGATAAATCCTACTTTCAAATAAAAATGAAACTCTTTTGCACAAAATTGTTTCGACAAACACAAAGTCGGTAACTTAAGAAAATGCTGTTCAAAAAAGAAAATAGGCTAATAAGGGTCAGCAGTATCAATCGGACCCGGAAGCCAGTTTACACGGAACAAGATTGTGCGATCATCAAGAAGATATTGTCGCTGTGAGCTATTTCCACGCAACGATACTGTGAATGCACACGTATACGTTCAGCAGCTAGAACAGCTTTGTGCAAACCTTAAAGAGAAGGATCCTGTATTTATAAAATGAAGCTAACTTATTGTATGACATTGCAAAGCCTGACGCAGCAAAAAGTTGCCCTGAGCAAAATTAGAGCTCGATTGGTCTGTTTTGTTACATACATCGTACTAATCGATCTTAGCATCTTTTCAGGCAATAGAACTGAACAGAACTTCTAAAAAGATGACCAGTTCCCGATTTATTTTAAAAATAAATCTTGCTGAACCATCGAAATTCATTTATAAAAAAGTCAGTTAAATAATACCAAATGTGGCAAAATATCAACATAGTTCAAATTGCAACAGTCACATATGAGAGATCAGAACAAAACAAATACGGTAGTAAGTATTATAACAATTCGAAGATAATATAGAAGTTTTTAAAAAATATTATGATGGTCGGTGTTCTGCCCGGAGGCAGATGCCCTAACAAGTGAACTTACCAGGTGCGTAAATATGAAACCGGAATTTATGTACAGAAAAGACACAATGATTGGATGACAATGCTAAGAACTATTTTATTCGAAGTATTGGCCGTCGCTAGCGATACATTTCTGCCATCGTCCCGGCAATGTGTGGATGCCAGACCAAAAAAAAAAAAAAAAACTGTGCCTCTTGTGCTGCAAACCAGTCATCAAGCCATTTTCCTACATTTTCGTAAGATGTGAAGCGCTGGTCAGCAAGTGCGTGTCCCATGGATACAAATAAGTGAAAATCGGAAGGAGCCCCAAGTCTGGTGAGTAAGCCGCATGCGGAAGGATTTCCCAGCCAAACGTCGCAATCGTTTCCTTGATCGGTTTTGCTGTGTGGGAGAGTGCATTATCGTGAAGCACAATCACTTTATGTTGTCTTTGGTCATATTCTGGTCGTTTTTCACGCAAAGCTTGATGCAAATCGATCATTTGTTGTCGGTAACGTTGGGTATTAACGGTTTCGCCAGGTTTCAGCAGTTCATAATAGATCACTCCCTTCTGATCCCACCAAACACAAAGCATTGTCTTCCGTCCATAGCGATTTGGTCTGGCAGTCGATGTCGCCGGTTCTCCTGGAGTTACCCATGATCTTTTACGCTTAGAATTCTCGAAATAGATCCACTTTTCGTCACCAGTCACAATTCGATGGAGAAATGATTTCCTTTTGTACCTGGCGAGCAGAATTTCGCAAGTGGTTTTTCGGTTTTCCTGCTGTCATTCAGTCAATTCATGTGGAACTCATTTTCCCACCTTCTGAATCTTGCCCATGGCTTTTAAACGTATAGAAACTGCTTCTCGTGTCACATTTAATTGATTCGCGAGTTGTTGTTGTGTTTGAGCGTCATCCTCATCCAACAAAGCTTGCAATTCGCTGTCTGCAAACTTTTTCGGTGGTCTTCCACGTTCTTCGTTTCTCACTTCAAAATCGCCACTTTTAAATTTTGTAAACCACGCATAGCACTGTGACTTACCAAGAGCATGATCACTGTAAGCTTCGACAAGCATGCGATGCAATTCTGCGGCAGTTTTCTTCAAATGGTAACAAAAAATCAAGGTTGTCCGCATATCGTAATTTGTAGGTACAAATTGCGCCATGTTCAACGCTATTAAACACTACACTATGACATGAAACTTGTCTGGTTATGAGTTGCAAATCGTTATCAGCAGTCAAAACAAGCAAGTGGCGCCAAGGACGCAGTTTTACGGTAACCACAGTGACAGCTAACGCGGTATATGCACAAATTCCGGTTTCATATTTACACACCTGGTATGCTGATTTGCCATTCCGTTCCACACATGGAAATGACGTTTCAAGAACAGAACCTATAGTTCTAAGGTGCAAAAATTTTAATTGAAAAACATAAATGCAAAACAGAAAGCGAAATTTAAATACCGAAGCAGTTGCAAGCATTCGTATTCACTATTTGGTTTTATTAATCAACGTGGTTTTGGTCTGAATGTTAATTAAATATTATGATTAAGAGTAAATGATACAATAATAGTCACATATAACATGTTAAAATTATGCATTATCCTAAGTGTTCGAAACGTGCTCCATTCTGATAAAGCCTAGCTGATAACCATGAACAGAATCGTTTTTTTTTAACTATCGAATGTATATTGTATACAATCGGCGCTAAATGTTCTTTGCTACGGTAAAATTTGTTTTGCCAACTATTCCAGAGTGAATAATTGGCCCAGGGTGAATAATTCCCATGAGCAACATTGTTTATAGAAAACATGAATGATGTTGGCTGTATAATGTTGAACTTAGAATCCATACTTTCTTGGATGTCGGTGACGTTTGAATACTGTTTGCCTTTCATTGTTAATTGCAATCTCGAGAACATATAGTAGTCTGGCGGTGCCAAATTAGGCGAAAATAGCATATGGTTCAGGACAGGAGCTTCATGAATCGGAAGGAACGTCCCAGAAGATACCACGGTATGCGGAGGAACATTATCCTGGAGATAGATTCTGTATTACAAAATGAGGGCGCACTTCGGGAATGCGTTGCAATTGGCGTTGCATAATCTCGCGGTAGAAGGTTGCAGTCACTTTGTGTCCTGGTGGAATGAATTTACTACGAATGACATCATTTTTATCACAAAAATACCATCAACATCGTTTTAATATTCAATTTCTGGAGTCGAAGCTTCATTGACGCACGGGATCCGGTACTGTACCACATCACTCCATGCTTCACCACTTTGTCGCTGGATCATACTGGTAGCACCACCTTTCACCTACGATTGATGATCATTCTTACATATACCGAAAAGCATCCGCAGGTTCCATCCGGCGTTGCCTTTCGTCATGATTGAGACGGTGTGTAACAATCCTTGAGCACAGTCTACGTTTACCTGGTCTATGATCAAAACCTAGTGCACCGAATTCCTGTTGATATCGAGTTCCTCTCAGATCATGATATCACACTCTAACGTCGATTCTGCAAAAGCCGATTACTCGTTATGTTAACATTATCAGCAGTCTGTGTGGTCGTCAGTCTCCGACCACAGAATTCATCTTCTGCTGAGTCCTTCCCCATCAAGGAACAGTTTAAACCAATTATGCATACATTTTTAGACACTGCGCTAGGCCTAAAGATGACTTTCGGCATTTCATGTGTTTCTGGTATACTTTTCACCTAGTGTGGTGGCTCGGACAGGAAAATGGTTTGTGCAACCTGCAACACAGACACCAATGTTAGTGACATTGTATTGCTCACCTGCTTCTACTACATGCTTACTCTTGCAATATATTATATTCACACTAGTACAATTTACAACAACATTCACCAACCTTTGGCGACAAAGGAAGTACAACTCTTTTGCTGAGCTTTGTAGGGAATAAATTATGCAACAAAGTATAACATTTTCATTCAATTGGGCTGAAACACCCAAGAGATGTACAGAAAATTATTTTGATGAAGTTTTACACTTTATCGTCTATTGGGTAAAGTAATTATAAATTTTTAAAAAGTAGTTTACTTCTAGTAGCTGCCTATTCTGATTCATAGATATGGGATTACGAGTTCTCCAATAGTTGGTTGAGATATGAAGAACCAAAGTTTAATATATACTTCAGAAGTATAACTGATAATAGCAACTAGGTGATGATTTACGTGAAGTTCACAGTAAGCAACAGGATACCAAGTCACGGAGGTAACAACAAAGTGATTGATTTCGAATTGGCATGATTGGATTATCACAGTTAATAGATGACAATTGCAAAGTAATCTTTTCTATACACGAGAGCGAAAATCTCATCATTGGCCTTCATGGGGTAGATAATGTGTTCTCAATCTTCGTGCAAACATGGCCTAAACCTCGAAGTTAATCAAACCAGCAATCCAACTATGAAAAGAATAAATTAATATTCCAGACCAGAAAATAATGGAATATACAGAACTAAATATCAACAGCGAAAGAAAGCAGTCCCAATGATAATCAGATGAATCGCAGATCAGCAAGCACTCTTAGCCAAGAGGCGGCTTTCCAACGAACACATAATGTGAATGGAGACTATAAGGTAACTTACTATAAACAAATATCCGAAAGAGACTACAATTACAATAATTACAGATTTGCTACGGAGACACCACACATCAAGTATTTTTACAGTGTAACAGAACTTTCATAATTTAAAACTACAATGCGTTGAACTAGTATATTTAGGTTAACTTGAAATACTAGCTTAGGTTATATTGACTTAGAGTACGTTCTAGATTAGGTTATATAACAAAAGATCAGACAGCTGAAGGGTGACTAAAGAATTTCCCAAACCAATCATAAATTAGCAATCGATATTATTCTGTATCATTTTAACAGTGACTATTGGCTAACAATTTACTTGGATTAAGAACAATCCTATTTTAGTAAGTTATTTTTACCTTTGATATAATCTCGATAGCAAATACACATTTGTTTTTCTTATAAATGATGTCTTACATCGCACATATCTTCAAATCATATATGGTCATTTGGGTTATTCCCGACACTCTAAGCGTTTTCGTTTCTTAGGAAACATATGAAGAATTAAAATGACATTTATATACATTGTCATAACGCCAGTTGTCTCTTCTATTATTTAATGTATGTTTCACTCTGCATATCCGAATACTCTGGTAACTAAGGGTGTTCATATGATACTAGTGCGAAGTGTCGGGATTGCCCCACTACATCGAGACTTTCGACAATCTATTGAGGCACTTCCGACACAAAATGTAAATACATGTGAGCATTTCACAATTATTGCTATGTACTCAGTGATATTTTACAATGAATTGACATTGAGTGTGGAAATGGCAGCTGACAGATTACTGTATCTTAAAACAAAATGATTTTAAAGAAAAAATGTAAAGGAATGTTATCGCATCGCTAGCTTTTTTCGTTAGCTCTAATAACAAAAGTCAAACAAAGGGTGGAAGAACTCGATCAGAATCAATTCAAATTACACTGCATTGTTGACAGTTTATGGAGAGTTTCAGAATGAGCACCTGAAGGAGCATATGCACTCTCAGGGATTTTATTACTTGGTTAATTCCAGGAGTTTAACATCTATTTCTATGTCCAAATCCCAAAGAATCTCTACTAAGCTCGGTTTCTTTCTAATGGGAGTTAAGTTTGGCTTCCCCTCCCAAAAAAATCGATTGTTTTATTTTTCATCTTTTGTTCCGCAACGTGTATCGGGGAACCTCAAACGCTTCTGCAAATGTAGCAATACTCACCATATTTCTTACCGCATCAAAATCTGAAGCCATGTTTTTCTTGTTCCCAGAGTCTTTCGATGTCTTTCAGGAGTATTTACGAATCATGTTTGCTATGAGAAGTAAAGAGATATATCTTTGTAATTTTCACGAATAGTGTCGTATAGATTTTTGCAAAGAAAGTATAGAAATATACTATTGGTTGAAGGTGTCGAAAGTACCCCACAATGTAATATCGGGATTGTTCCAAAACACCTTAAAATTACACTGAGAGAAATTTCTAGACTTTTTTGCAACACTATTACAATCTAGACCTTGTGACATTACTGATAATATTAAATTATATGGTCACATCTAGACGTTGTGAAATTACGGAGAATGTTAAATTATATGGTCAGTTTACGTACATATTGTACTTACTATTCTGGATAAAAGTAATGAAGTCACTGCTGTTAACAGTAGTAATGAAGGGAGACCATTACATATGTTAAAAGCTCATGTGGCATGAACAAAAGACTAGAAATACGTACAATTTTATATGGCAAAGCTCATGAGGAAAAAGACTAGTAATACGTACAATTTCTCCAGAATAATGACAAAATATACGTAAGCTGACCATGTAATTTAACATTCTCCATAATGTCACAACGTCTAGATTGTAAAAATGTTGCAAAACAATCTAGAATTTTTTTTCAGTGTAGAAATATAGTAATTCCTGGAGTTCGTACCACTGACTAAAGGAAATGAAACTACACGTGCATACACAAGGCTTACACGTGCATACACATACCCTTTGATAGTGTGCAATCACTTCGAATTCCATTATCAACAATTGTTCATAAAAACTTAAGAACCGAATCTTCTATTTTAAAACACGGTCATTTTAGTAAGTTTTTTTTATAACTTACCATACAAATATGATTCTGGTCCTTCACAAATACAAAACAGAAACTCATAAATCAGCGCAAAGATTCACTACACTACGAAGTCTGTTTCTCGATATTGTTTATATTACGAGTTGACTATTGTGCAATCTACCGTGTTGCAAGCTTAGAAGTGTCTGAATTTCCTAACTCCCGGAATACCTAAAATGGCCATAATTCTACATGTAATAACCAAAGGCTTGAATTATAATGTCTTGATATCTAAACAAAAATCTCAAAAATATATGATACCATTTTACACTTAACGAAGGCTTCGACTCGACTTAGATACAAACCTTCAATCAGAATATCGTATTGTTCACACTAAGGAGTACCTCGTTTGAAAGTTTACCACGTGGTTTCGCTATAGGTTTTACCCACAATTGTTGCAGCTGTATCCTTTAGACTCATAATCAGCCATTATCACTTCTTGGGAAACGCATGAAATGCTAGTCATCATCACCTTTTCTTTTGAATATTTTGAGGGTAGGGTAGGAGAGGCGCTTCCATTGCTTCGTCTGTTGTTTCATTTCAGAGTCAAAATAATGAACCAGTGATACATCTTCAGTAATACTGCTTGACTATCAACTGGTCCTCATCCTCTTAAACTTCACGAGAACATTGGTTTGCACCTTTTTGAGATTTCTAAAGAAATCGGGGTATGCACTTTGTTTACACTTTTTCAATAATGGTAAAAAGTATCTACGTATTCAATGGACATGTTCACTGTTTCAGTAATGTGTCTGACTGAAACTCTTCGGCTGTCTTCAGTCAGTTTCTACACAGTGTCCACATTTCCATCCCTTAAAGTCGTGGATTGTATACCAGACCCGTGAATCATCTTTGAGCAGTGTCCTTTCACGTGCCAATTCAGCCACCCAATTTATCACTTCTGTGTGAAGGGGCACTCTTCTGTACAGCATTTACCATATCTTATGGATTTACTCTTGTAACGTCCTCTTCAAATATGGGTGTTTAATTACTGTCAGATGCGTGAATCGGGTCTCCTCAGCCATTGTTGTTGCATAAGTAGTTCACTTCAAACACCTGTAAAAACTAATTACCTACAGACCTAAAATTTTGTCAACATATGTTACATTGTTACAATCATAAAACATCATGTTTTTCATTATTCGTAAAACAAAATACATTGAAGGAAGACTTGATACTTAAAAAACATTGAATAAAAATACATTGCTACCTTACTAGAACAGTATTATATTACAACATAATTACAGCATTACTATACCGTATATGATCATCTTGTTAATGTTAAGCATTTTGGGTGAAAATTGCATATAAGGTTTTTGAAAGATAAACCGAAATGCAACATGACGTTTAAAAATGTTTGTGCCAGTGACATAGCACCTGACAAGAAGCAAGTGTCCAAGCAATTGTGCTCACGCAAATAAATAGACGCGATATATTTCATGAGAACGTACTGGTGACCACATTTGACTGACTATCCATAATGGTTCTCGAACGGATTTGGGGCAATTTGGACCTGATTATGTCTTGTTGATACATCCCATCGTTGTGGGGGTAACAGAAGGCTATGAATGACTGAAAGTTATCACCAATCAGTTCAATGTAGCAGTTTACCCGTGAATAACGTATTTAGAACCAGTAGATCCAACTCATACCATCTTCACACAACGTACAATAGTTTGGAATCACCATCTGTCATAACGGTTTATTGTAAATAACTGAGTGTATGGCCTCTTTGGTCTCCGTCACACTCTAACTTTACCTCAGCCCAAAACAACTCGTACCACAAATATCTAGTTAATAAAGCCCTGTGGTGAGGGTTTTTTGTTCCCATATCCTAATGAATACCCATCTCATACCTCTCCCATTGAATGTGATGTGCTTGGAGCCACTGCAGATTGTTTGTTATCATGGGTAATCCTAGTTAGATGCGGTTAAAAAATGAATTGATCAATATACTTCCTTATGGCAAAGTTGAAAGTTAAACATACCACGAACTCCTAACAGTGGATTATAAACTTAGAGAATTTACTAAAGGGTTGAAATTGCTGAGTTTTTCTGTCTAAGGCTCTGTTTCGAACTGAGTTATAAGGCTTAACAATTGGATAACTTGTATATGGTAAATAAGTAATGTGTCCGTAGAGATGAGGAACTTGCTATACGATTGGTCTACTAAGCTAACTACTCGAAATATGCATATTTTGATCGAGTGTGGAAACGCATTATCGTGATAAATTGAAGCGCGTTACCCCATTCTCTGCGGTCAAATACGGTAGCTTAAAATGCAACTTGGGTGTAATGACACATGATACGTCGTTTGATTCTGTACAAAGCTGTTATAATTTCGGAGTTTAAATGAATACTTTGTAAGGATTTACGTTCCAAATATAGCGTACTCTAAAATAAAAATTTGCAAATAAAATAGTTGCATTATGGATCATGGTTGCAATATGGAATCTCAAGCTGTCTCGCATAAAAAAATGCTGTAAATTAGCCGTAAAAAATTTGAACAATTTCCTAATAATTAATATATATATGAGCAGAGGCAGCATGGTAGGTGTTTCTGTTAATGAAGGAAATAGATTATTGTTCATTTTGTACAAGAACATGTTTCAGGCTTGAAGCATAAAGATACACGTTAAGGTTGAAACTTTCAGATGTTATCCATTAACAGTGTAAAATATGCGTAATGCTGATTTACAGTTATTTTACATTACAATATGAAATGATTGTAATGCAGGATACCAACGGTGCTGGTGATATGGAAAACTTGTTAAAACGCGTTTTGAACGACATCCAAATTGCAACCAAATATATTGTCAGTTTCATTTATAATACAGATACAAGAAAAAGTTCTTGAGCTTAGGGCCATTAAAGAACTTAAGTACAAGCTCTAAGTATTGTCTAAGAAAAGTATTTAAATTATCACACAAATTTATCTCTAGAGCATGTAGTTAAAAGTTCATGTGGTCACATCCCAATTTTATTCTTTTCTTTTCTTTTATTAGCGCACCCGTATGAACGTCAATGAATAAGCGAATATAGCTTGTCCGTCCCTCTCCCCTGTAGATCTCAGCAATTACAAGTCCGACAGAAATGAGTCATACACCGTTGGATTTGTCATGATCTTAAACGGTGGGGAAAATTATGACCTTGACTCTAAAAGTGGCAGGTCCTTTCGTTTGGTTAGCTTTCGTAATTTTTCCTATGTATTTTCACATGGTCTCCCCCGCCCCTGCTCCTTATATCTTAGGAACTACAAGTCACACAGAGATGAACCATGCACCGTTGGATTTATCATGGCCTGAAATGATGGAGAAATTTATTAGTTTGGCTCTAAATCTGGTAGGACCTTTTCAATCGCTTAGTAATCTTCATTTCTCCTCCTAGATCTTAGTAACTATAACTCAGTGACGAATCATACACCGTTGGCTTTGTCATGGTCTGAAACGGAAGGGAAAACTATGTGACTTTGGCTCTTCTTTTGGATGATGTTAAAAGAATATTGAATTTATACGGGGGAACTTTGGTTTATACAATAAAACCATTACTTAGCTTTTTGTTTATTTGATACAATAAATTGTTAACTTTTAGGGATTCCATATTACCAGTACAAACACTAAATTACAAAGCAACATGTTTGGATTATGTTTTCTGACTTACAGGATATCATAACATGCTTCATTTGCATTTTCCGGAAAGATAGTATGAAAGACTTTTAAACAAAAGTCTGACCATTTAGTGATTAAAGATTAATATTGTCTACGTTTTTGAATTTAAAATAAGATTTCAAATTAAAACCTATCCCTTTATAGTCAATTTTCAGTTCATTGACTCAAATCCTTTTTCTGTTTTGTTTCTTTTCAGGGTTCATGGATGACGATGTTCCTTACTGTTATCGTCTCTTTATACGTATTTTCCCACGCGTACAATGTCCTATTAGTCATGTGGTATTCAGATTGTGAATATCGTATCAACAGTGCCATGGGGGTGACCAACGCAAGGTTAGTAGTACATATTTATTTTGATACTAAAATAATGTTAAGTAAATTGATAAAACTAAATATATTAGAAACGCCACTGCATAACAATTGATTTTTACATGGCTTTCCATCGACTTTGAATAATTTGTCTTCCTGTTTTGTTGTATAGAGTATAAGAAGCATATAAAGTTATAACTTTGAATTGATATTTGGCCTTTAGGCGGGATCGGGTGGGAGAAAGAATGCGGGAAGAAATCAGCTATTGCCTGAGTTGAAGGTACCATCCTGGCATCCTGCACCTGGTGTGCATTTACCTGGTCTGACTCAGGATAAACACTCGAAAACCTCAGTCAGGATGCTCGCCCGCTGGTATCGAACCCAGGACTTACCAAGTGCGAAACCAACGGTCTGTCAACTGAATTACGGCCGCTTGGTTGCTATTTTCGATTAGGGTTGATGGAGTAAAGCATTCGGACTTTTAGAGTAAATGAGTGGAGAATAGGGCTTAAATAACGGGTAGGACGGAGGGGGAGGTTACAAGGTTGCCATTCTCCCTATCTCTCTCCTATTGTGTAGGCGGTTAGCTCCTCAAGCATGTTCATTATGAAGAAAACGCTCTTCATAGAGTCTTACTCATCTCTGTTGACGAATAACATGTTTTACGTAGTCACCTTAATATATGAAATTGAGCAACAGTGCATATGACGTATGACTTAAACATCTCTACGTATCCACACCAACTGCACTGTCTTTGATGCGTACTCGACAGATAAAACGGGTAAATAAGATACACGAGAAAGAAGATCATCTTCTATAGTGGCATCTTAGTACCCACTTCAAGAAAGAAAGTGTTATAGACCTACATTATTTTACAATAAGGTATAAAGGCGTTTTCAATCGCTGTTTTGTTAACTCCACTATTAAAACCAGACATGAAGAACATTGCGAGGCCTCGTGATATTGTGAAAATCTGCTTACTAGTCGATATTGAAGATTATATTTTCAGCGATTAGATTTTTTTATATATCGACCAACTAATCGATATTTTGCAATATCGAAATATTACTAACCAGAAATATCAAAATTCCGAATATCAATGTTCAATCGTATT
This sequence comes from Lepisma saccharinum, assembly GCA_022664845.1. Taxonomy (NCBI): domain Eukaryota; kingdom Metazoa; phylum Arthropoda; class Insecta; order Zygentoma; family Lepismatidae; genus Lepisma; species Lepisma saccharinum. The sequence continues at coordinate 20,074 of JAGDQP010020510.1, read as the reverse complement.
TAGGCATGATCTATGCTCAATTTCCAACAAATTTTCGATATGACAAATATATCCAACGATTTTCTCGATTGATTTACAACCATTTTTAATATAATTGATCGATATATCGATTTCGGTATTTCATATATTGATCGCTCTCAATTTTAAATGTATGTCGAATATGATCTCGGTATTGCCATATTCTCCAAATTATCGGACTTGGAAAAAGTGTACTCATCTGCCATTTTCCGTGGATCTGAGTATACATAAGAGCAAGGCAGCTGTGCTACTTCTCTTTCCCTCATGGATCAAGTGTAAATCATAGACAAACTATATCCAAAGAAGTTATAAAGTCACACATCCAGCCCTGTAAAACTGACACCGAACTTCTTCAAAATATAGCGAGAAAATTAACGAATTTACTTTGATTTTTGTATCCTACTTAGTTAAAGCAACATGTAGACTTTTTCCGAGATGAACCAGATTCTATATCTACTCCCGAGCATCCTTCCCTTCCTTCCTAGGCAACCTAAGCTACCTGTTAATAAGCTCTATTTTGTGTTGAAATGGCGAACAAGAATTGTATGAAAAAAAATGTTCAAAGTGTTCAACGAAAGAGGAAAAAGTAGTGAAACGTTAGCTCACTTCAGATGTGCAAAAGATATCCTGTATTTGTCTTTAACGAAACAGAAGTAAAGACGTGCATGTAAAGAAATGTTAAAATAAAAGATTATGTGTTTGATTACCAGAGATGTTGTTTCCAATTTTGGCATGCTTATTCAGACACATATTTATTTTATTTGCTTGATAAAGAAGTACCCGAGTTCGTATTGAAAACATAAGTAAGTCTTCTTTTGCAAGGTTTTCTTCCAAAGTTTTATGAACTAGCTTTGGTTTTAATAATCACTTTCTCCATGTGGTTGAGCGTGTTCCAATTTTGTTCGCGGTGCATTAGCGCATTGAGCTTCAGTTAAATAAACATTTTTTCCTCGATTATATAATTCTAAAAGTCATAAACTGAAATTATAATCTCATCTAATTCGATGCCAACTCTGCACCACAATTGCTTTACTGTCTCTGTTCTTGGTGAGGATCCAAACATTTCTTTTTTTTTTCGTTTAAAAATAACATTATTTGATGAGTTGAATACCCCTTTTTATAATAAAAGTAGATTATGCTTTACGTTAGAGCTCACATTCCTGTTGATTGATTCTATCGTTTGCAGAGGAACCAGCTATTCCTCCTGTGTCAGCTCATCAATCATCTATCAAGAATTCTCTTTTTCTAGCTGCTACGGTTTCGCAAATACTGCAGAGCCTTAATTGCCCTCATTATCCAGAGGCAAACATCCCTTTAAACATTTACGAATTTATCAGCCCAGTCTCCAGTTCTTAAGTGGTTTCTCTCGTCACCGTTTATTTAAGGAGTTCCAGTTCCGGTTCTCTCAGGGAACAGATCGAACGTAATGATTTGGAATCCGTTATAATTGTAGGTCCCGTCCTTATGGCTTCATCTGCATTAAATGAAAGGCAATGGACAGCTTTCATAGATGTACCCTAATTAGACAACTTCAAATCATAAACCTGTCTCTGGGCAGAATATCCGTCCGTCAGTCATTCTGAATACAATCGCAGTTTCTCTTTGCCTTAGTTTTCACTTATGATTCACGGTAGAAATAAGAAAGACTCAGTAGAAATAACAATGCTTGGAAAATTCGTTCAAGATCACGCGGTTCCGTGGTCTAGTACGAAAGGTCGCTGACTTTGAAGCATTCACTAATAAGGAACGCAGGTTCGAATCTTCCTTTCAGCTATTTTGAATCAATATTTTCAGTTATTTTCTACAGTTTCACCAGGCGGATAAAGAAATGGTGCCTACACTAAGACCCTGGTCATTGTCTTCCTCATCCCTTTCCCTGTAAGAGTGTTCGTTAACTCTTAGACTTTTGACAGACTTACCTGCTCAGTCTATACAATGAAAAATTGAATAATACCCAAGCGCCATGACTTAGTGGCTAATGTCGCTAACTTTGGATCAGCCACTGTGAGGGGCGGCAACAGTTTGAGCCGAACTCATGTTAGCTGCTCCTTAGCTGGTGTAGGAGAATGCAGATCTGTCCGACGAGGGTTCATCCCTTAGGTTTCTGTTTGGCTGTGGAGTGTGGGGATACATGTCCCTGAAGTCCATTACTGTAAATAAATTAAACAAAATAATGAAAGACTATGCTTCTACATAGTTCCACTAGAAGAAAAAAAAATCCTAAAATGCTTGTCTTCACTAAATAAACAAAAAAAATCCAAACATTTTACATAATAGGTCCGGTATCACGTTTAATAACAGGCTGGTTGCACAATAAAAAAGACGAATCATCGTAGTTAGAGACCGGTCTCGAGTATAAGTTACATTCCGTTATGACCGTTGGGCGGCTGGAATGACCTATCCCTGCGACGCGAACGAATAACTGGACATGAATGTTTATACTGATGAGCTACATGAAGAAAGGAAGAAAAAAAAATAAAGAAGCTTTTGGAACCGAAAGAAGCTTTTAGAGATTTGCAGTTTTATAGAATTTCGCTACTATTTGATTTTTATGGCTAATTTTTTGTACAGTTTGTTCATAAAGGACATATGTTTCGTTTACCACATTCTTCAGCTATTTGTACTTTGCCAGAAAATTGTAAAAGAGTTGCGTCCTGCTGCTTTGCACACGACGATCACTTTTATTCGCTTCGATTTAAATATGTAAGCCCTGTAACAAGTTAGTCTTACATTAAATGAACGGTTTTAGCACTGTATTTTTGCTATATCTGCTATCAAGCTTACTTGAATATCGATAGCTTTGAAAAGAAAGTATAAAGCGATAACCTACTACGTTCATAAAGAAAGAAGTAATCAATAAATTTGTGCGTAGATTGTTACTAATTTGATTGAAAAAAAAAGTATGAATGATTTAAGAGCATCATAGCAGTTTATTGGGTTTGACAGGTATATGTTTTCAATTATGCTTTTGTTGATTGAAAAGGACAAGGTTAATGCATTTCCACTCTATGCATGAATATTTTGTTTTTCGCGTGTTCAAAAATTCGCAGATAATAATCATCACACATGTAACTAGAAGCAAACATTGATCATAAGTGTTAGATATGATATATCGAGTACGTGTTTGATTATGAAGCATAAACAAAACACGCATAAACGAGATAGCAAATGTAAAAAGTACGAAGTAATTCTGCACTATATTTGACATCAAAATATAAGTGGTTCTCTTTTTGACTTCTTTCACACAAATCAAAGGAGATGATCATATTTACTCTCCAATTCGAAGTACTTGTGGATATATCAGATTATAATAAGGAAATGCTATGAAAATCGAGATAGTCATTTCGGTTTGGACTAAGGATGGTCACTTCCGGAAAATTGTTTTCCGGTTTCCGGAAATAATATTTTCCGTTTCCCGGAATTTTCCTTGATTTTCGGAAAGCGAGGAAAATTTTCTGCTTTCCTTTTTTCCGGAACGTTTCCCGTTCTTCCGAAAAATGTGGCCATCCCTAGTTTTGACCTGATCACTGTAAAACCGTGCACTTCTCTAATGCTTTAAAAGAGTCTTTCTTCTTCAAATTATTCAATTTTCAATGAATTTTCGTATACTTTCCTTTTCTATTCACTATTTTAATACTTCCCGGACACTAGTCACATGGGTCAAAGTGTGTCAATAAGCTCTTTTAATATGTATCATCCATGTGAATGGATCTCACGTCTTAAATACGGTAATTGCTGTCTTTAAAAAATGCTTTTAGAAACAAGCTCCAATCTAATAACTCAGTACAATTCGTAAATATCTCTACGGACAGTACTTTTAAGTTAAGGGAAACTAACTGAAAAACATGTTCTCCGTACAAACAACATCCTTTCCACAGAAAAAAAAACATCATTATTTTATGTTGTGTTATGTAATTTATAACATCAATTTGAAATTGAAATGCGGAATTTATTTAATTAACTTTGTACATTACAAGTTTACATAACATTTCGGCTCACAGAAGTCTCAGCTTGTGTGTGAGTCTTATTCTCGAATTATCATTAGTTTGCTGTTGTCTGGTTACCCATAACAAATTACAGAGTTATTTACATACTACTGCTTTTACATCATTGTCATTTAGACTTTCTATCCAACACAAAACAAGTTTTTTAAACCGGCTTATTTGTTTTTCTTTTCTAATCTGTATAGTTATTTTATGGTATAATTTTTGGTACAACATTTAGTTTGGTGGTGTGTTGATGTTTTGTTAGTTCTGATGATTTCTAATTCCTTTCAGACTCCTGGATTTAAAGTTAAAAACCGATCGTATTAAATATTCACGAATTTGAAATTATAAAAGGTAGACTTAAAATCTAGCTATACATCTGCTAAAGCGTGTTTCAGTTGGACATGCATTTGTTGTGATGGCTCTAGTATCACCAAAACATTCGCGTTTACAGGGAAACCTCGTTGTCGGAAGCAGTGTTTCCAATGCGGAATATGATTCGAAAACTATATAAGCCCTTTATGAAAGAAAGTGGAAGGGTAGGACGAGGTACTTGTTAGTTGATTTTCTGTTAAAGAAAGGAATGTGCAAGAGACTATTTTTTGTATTTTAATGGAAGATGCTTAACGCAACGTACGTCAGACATTGGTCTCGTTGGTCTTGGAAGGGTAGTGAGAAGGGGGATCCGTAAGAAGTCTATATCTAATGTACCGGTAACATATTGTGTCGCACATTGTCCATTGTCGTTCTGTTAAGGTGTTTCCAGAGATTAGTATGCCGTACTATTAACCGAAATATGACGATTTCAAATCCCGTTCACGCCAATTGAAGAGAGAAAACACAAAGCATAATCACAAAAGAGCTGTCGTAGCTCGGTAGTAGAGCGTTGGCTTAGCGTTCGGGAGGTGAGGTTCAGTCCCAGCGGTCGACCATGCTGACTAAGGTCTGTCCAGGGTTTTCCTCAGTCGCATCAGGCAAATGCCGGGATATCACCTTCAACTTTTTCCCTGGTTGATATCTTCCTGTATTATTTCCCCTCTCCTACCCCAGCCTGAGTCTTACAAAGAGACCGTCAACATTGTCATACCGAAACCTGTCCTCAAATTTTTCGTGCATGTCGATTACACCAAAATAACACTCCACTCAAAATTTGAAGTGCCAATTCGAAGTGCAAGTGGGCCAAACAAATTGTCAAAAATTGGAAAATTTTACTGCCATAATATAAATCTAGTTGGCTACACTGGCCGAGTGCCAGGTGGAGTAGGGATGGGTATTAGTGCTATTTTCCGTAACAGTTATAACAGTAGCTGTTATGTACAAATAGGTGTTCAAACTAATACTTCATATAGCGGTTCTAAAATAACCGTCTATAACTTGGAGTTCTTTATTCCCAACTGTAATAATGCAATATAAAAGCACAATTTTAGATTAACTTACTTATGTGTAGCCTGTTGTGTGCAGTATTACATGTTACACAAGTTTCCAAGGGCGTAAATCGTGTGTGAGTAAGACTGATAGACTATTTCTCATGAGCAATTTGCGTCGGGCGATGGCGTGGCAGTCGTCGGCCTTCCAGATTTGCTCATGGGGTTGCTAAAACATGTTAGAGTGGGGATTCCGCCAGGAATTTCAGTTTGGTAGGTGTCAAGTCAAAAATTGGGAGAGTGTAAGTGAAATTTTGCACGGTTTTTATCGATTTTTGACTGCAAAAAATTTAACTTGGGGGATTGTCAGGAATTTGGAGGTGACACCCACCACGGGGCTGGGGGGTCTGGCGGAATCACTGTGTTAGAGTAGTTCATAATCTTCGAAACCTATTTTATGCAATTATCGCAGGTTGAACCAACTAGTGGTTACGGAACATTACATATCAAGATAAATTTCAATCAGGGGAGTATGAAATGGGTCCGGGGCTAGCAAGACTCCGAAATTCAGTTTCATGCAGAATTAGTATAATTTAAGGCGTCATTATATGTAGTGTGTCCTTGAAATAACGGTGACCCCCGGGTAGCCAAGAGCTTAGCGCGCTGGCTTTTATTGCGCGTGGTGACGGTTTCAATTCAGCCCGGTTGGGTTGTATTGAACGGAGTGGTTCGGAGCCTACTTTACCAAAAACTGTGGATTCAGTCCTTAGAAGCTCACCAGCTCGTGTTAATAAGAATTCAATTAATCAAACCCTGAAATAAATGGGAAACTTCGGGAGGTGATTATTCACATCAAAACCATTTCCTCTGAAGAAATTTCAAATCATGTATTTTCGAGCTACAAGCGCTCAAAGTTAAAACAGTCTCATCATAAGTGATGTCATATTTCGACAGATAATGACGCAAGCCGTGTCGGCTTAGTAAACCACAATCGAAATTCGTACTCAAGTTGAAGGGGTTCCGAATAGACAGGTATTGTAACGTAAGAATTTCATTGTCAAGAAATTAATGGCGTTTATAGGGCAATCATGGAAATCTCCTCTAAACTGCAGTCTTCAATCTTAAATAGATGTAGTGAGTACAACTTTGATTTCCATTTGCTAAGCCGACGTCATTGGCTAGGCTGTCGAGATATGACGTTATTTATGAATTTCTAATGTGATTTTTGAAAAGGAAATTAACAAAGAAGTGCATTTCAAGAATTTAGCGCAAAAGTAGAGAATACAAAATTAGGACCACTGCAGAGTAAAATTTCTCGTCCCACACATTTTCCTCTCGACTCGTTTCTGCATTCTCCACGTAGAAAGCGTGGTCGTTTCTCTCCACCAAGTAGCAAACTTGATTCTCTCCACAGTTTCTCCATCCCAGTGTAGCAAACCTCATTCATATTATGGCAGCAAAAATTTCCGAGTTTTGACAATTTTTTGGTCCATTTGCACTTTGAATTGACACCTCGAATTTGGTGTGGAGTGTTATTTTGGTGTAATCGTCACTTACAAAAAAATTTGAGGGCAGGTCTCCTTGTTAGACCTAGAAGAGATTGTTTCTCGTACGCTACTTGTGAATATCTGGCGCTAGTTTACACTTAATGCTGCACACTACAGTGACAGACAGTCAAATGACACTGATAGTTGCACGTCGCTATACTCATAGTTACCAGAGACCTACACTGGTACAAGTGTAGAATTGGGTAGAGTCCGTAGAATAGAACACGAATGCTAACAAGCAAACATACTGATGGGGCAGGAAAAAGTTATGATATTTTTCCCTGCGTCGTGATTAGAATGTCAAAATATGTGTACATGCACATTTAGGCAACCCGAGCGCAATTGGTTTGGAAGATATTGATGATATAATAGTCAAATTCTTGTCTGTGGAGACTGATATAAAAGTGTTGAAATACCATTATATTTTTTAATTGCTGAAGGAAATGGAAAGCAAATACACAGTAATGAGTACTGGGTGGAAGGCGCTTCCTTGTGGAGGGTATATTCTTCATGGCTGCCATCTTGAAGTCCTCCATATTGAATCTCGATTGATGTTTTTAAAGATGGGAAGTGGGTCGTGTAATATGTCATTCTGGACTAGAATTTTACGGGAAATACGTTTCTGAAGTCAGTTTTGCCGTAAATGTAATATTGTGAGAGATAAGGGCATGCGACGCTAGCATAAGGTAAAGATGCAATAGCCTGAAAACATCTATTTCGCCTCGTACCGACGGGGTCTCTAGTGACTATGAGTATAGCAAAGTGCAGCTGTCAGTGTCATTTGACTGTCTGTCGTAGGGTGCGGCATTGAGTGTATATTCATATTCATAAGTAGCGTATGAGAAACAATGCTATTCAAAGATTTTCCCGCCAATTTATTTTCAACCGCTGGCCAATGACACCTAGTATTTTACACACAAACTCAGTTTTTATGCTGATTTTAAATAGTATATCTCTTCTAGATCTGAGTGCCACTTGAAATAGCGTTGCTCGTGCTATGCAGGTTGCTTTGCCAAAACACAGAATTTAGATCCATTGCAGCATAGGAAGAAGTTGATCATAAAGTATAAAATTTTGTGAATAAATTACTATTGCCAATAGGCAAATTTTGAGCAGCGTGCTCAAATTTTGAGTAAATTGTGCTATGCGGGTTGCATCAGCCTCACAAAGAAAATTTAGGCCCCCCTTACAGCAGACAGGTCATTGCTGTTGATGGGGACAATATCTGATTTTTCAAGTAGGCTAATTCTTACTTCATGTTACCGCATTTCTCTTGGTAAGGTTGGTACCGCATTTCTCCGACAGAACTTTATAGGTTGCCTTGCATAATATTTACTTTTCCTTGTATATGAATAATCTGTAAACAAGGTAGTATTGTAAATAGTGTTTCTTGACACGTCTAAGACATATCACAGGTTACGCAGTTAATTGTTCAACTGCATTTCCAAATGTTAAGTTTAAAGACATAAGCAATATTACTAGTTACAAAAACAGTAATCTTCAGCAAACATTTCAATTGGACTTGATAAGAACTGCATATCAAACTTCTCGGAGTTTGTAGTCGATCAAACCAAAGACAAGGAAATAAATTAAAAAAACATTTTTCTATCTCACTCACTACTTATTCCTGTACGTATAAGCTCCAACGAAAGTTGATGTAGGTAGTTTCATCCATTTTTTGTATGTGAACATCGTATTTTCCATTTTTTCGGTGTACATACAACTGATTAATAATACTAATAATAATAATGACTGACAAATGTGGTGCTTACGGATGGCAACACTCACAATATTTTTCAATTGTGTCATATAGTGCTTATGATGGATGCTTTGGTGCTGATATGTCTAATGGATTGGAAGCAAATTTAAAAATTGTATTTTTAAGTACGTTGGCTACACTAATAACAGGGGTGCATGGGGACAGTGGTTGCACACAGCATTTCTCTCTTGTGTCAGATGTTGTTTGTGTCAAGTTGGTTGCGGAAAAGTTCAACAATATGGAACCAAGTTTTGAAAACTTACATTTTAAAATAGGTTATGGCACTAACAACTATGGTGCTTGGTGATAAGGATACCCACAGGAATGTTATATTGTGTGCAATAATATTTATGCCAATTTTAGTTCAAATAAGTCTAACGGAATTGAAATAATTTTAAAATGTGTTTTAATGGGTTGGTAACACTGACCCAATGCACCAATCAAGACGATTCCTTCGACTCTGAGCTAGTCTATTTAATACCTTCCAAGTGGCACCTCAACCATCTCTTTACAACTTGTAGTTCCTGAGGTTTATTTTTTGGCACTGTCGGACGGACAGAAGGATGGAGTAAGTGGGTTTATAAACAGTGACTGAGTTTTTTGTTAGCTAAGCGACTGGTGTTTAGTCACAATTTGACATTAAGAATTTTTATAGCAACACTTTTCCTCTGTGTGTTATGGGCAGGGGCGTAACTACTATGGCGCAAAGCCCCGCAGTGCGGGGGAGCGACCTTTCCAAGGGATCCTTCACCCTAACCTCTCAATGGGTCGAATCGACCTCCGTCTTGAATATTCTCTTGCGGGCGGGGGGGGGGGGCATGAAATGTAGTTATGGTTATGGGGTCAGATTCAAATACTTCTACACTCATGTCCCTATAGGCAAAAATATACGTTGTCTGAATTTTTTGAAGGTCCCGAAATAAAATATTAATATAATAGTTCTTAATTCTTATATAGCAAACTCCCAGCACGCAATTTCTAACTAGAAATTTATGAGCAAACATTATTATTATTATTATTATTGATGAACTCCACGGATTGTACGATTCACCAGATGTTGTAAAAATAATGAAATCGAGACGACTAAGGTGGGCAGGCCATGTGGCTCGGATGGGGGAAAAACGAAGATTATATTCTATCCTGGTTGGAAGGCCGGAGGGAAAGAGGCCATTGGGAAGACCGGGACGTAGTTGGTAGGACAATATTAGAAGAGATCTTCGAGAAGTAGGTGTTCGTGATGAAAATTGGCTTGATATTGCCCAGGATAGAATCCAATGGCGAACGTTTGTTACTGCGGCGATGAACTTGCGAGTTCCATAAACCATAGAGTTAGTTAGAGTATTATTATTATGATTATATGAAGAAAAATACTATATAAAGTACAAATGTAATTGAAAGTTTTTGAAGCAAAATACCTAGTAAATGAAATCGACATTTACTTAATTAGAACATTTCGAACTTTAAAATATTTGATCGTACGTATTTTAAAACACGAAGAATGATGAATTCTTTTAAAACCTAATGGCCTCAGAAGTAAATGCTTTGGCGTCAATGTTCATCCAATATTTTTTCTAGACGTCGTATCCATGTCTGCAAATTCTTACTTGGAACATTTGTCTTTTGTTTTAATAATGAAAAGAAGAGCGGCCTTTAAACTAAAAGAGAAAGAGGTTTCTTTGCGAAAGAAGACAAAAACAGCCCTAAAGGAACGAGTAATTTCTGATATGCATTTCCTAGAGTTTAATAAAGAAGGGGGAAAAAAAAGAGGTGTGTGTGCGAATGACGTGAGCTCTCTTGGTAGAAATGGAATTTTCTATGGTGGAATCTTGGTCTTGGTGGCGCCAAGTGGCCATTCTCCGAACTAATTGGGGCCAATAGCTGAAGAGGCCTTGTTCTGGAATTGGATGTCTCCTTCACTTGGAAAATCTTGATTAACTTATCAGGCAATGGGTGTCAACAGACAATATGAGAAATTTGTGATATTGACGAACTGCTTTTATCTTCCGTTTTCAAATGACAAATATATATATATAAACAAGATTTATTTCTCAAGTCGGCGAGAAAGTGATTGTCGATATCGAGAGACGTATCAATTATCTTTTATTGCTCTATTTTCTTTTTTAGTAAGGAAAAGAAGAAATTTTATTAATATGGAATTAACTTTAGGAACAACAAGAAGAATATATTTATATATTTTCTTTCAAATAATCTGACAGGTCTAACCAAGTTTCTCGCTTATGTTAGATCTATGTGTATATAAAGTCACGGATGTGTGAGAACATTCCTTCTAAAGACCATGCAGAATTTCCCGAAAAATGGGGACATTAAAATCCAGAATACCACTGAAATAATACGTGTTATCTTTTGTTTTTCAATGTGAATTAAGTATCTTCCTGGCAACTGAATATAAGCCTGTGTTTATAATCTTTGATTGCTAGATTTCTCATACTAGTTTCTATGTATGAAGTTTTTATGTTGTTCTTATCACCGTAAATTGAGAATCAATTGTTGTGATTAAATGATATGGCAAATTTTGGAGATTAGTGTGAATGGGAATGTACGTAATAATTCATAGGTATATGAAATGTTTCAGTAAGTTATTATTATTATGAGATAATGCCATTATTATCATCATTATTATTATTATCTGCATTTCTGAATTATGTGAAGCTTCAGATTGTTAATGTTACATGTGTGGTTGTAAGAAACAAAATGCTAAGTAGATTCGTAATGTGTTTGGGAATTGATAGATAAAGAATAACAAATTGCTCTGCTTGCACGTCTACAATTCGCTGATTGTGATGTTGAGTGAGTTCTCACAACTAACCGTAGGTAACATCGTTCCCTGATGAGAATAAGCTGAACTCTGCATTTTGTTTCATCATTTTTTATATTTAAACCATATAGCTTGCTTATTTTCATTCATATATTATGAAAAGCAACTTTTAATTCTTGAATTTGAACAGAGCTGTCCTATTCAGAGAATAATAATTGAAGCGGAAGAACAAATTAATTAACGAGAAAAAGAATTGTTGTTTTTTACTCATTTTTTACATTTCAACTGAAAATAAAAAATAGTTATTATTGTTTTCATTATATTATTATTTTTATTATTATTATTATTATTATTATTATTATTAGCAGAAGTAGGAGGAGTAGGACGGGGAGGAGGACGAGGAGAAGGACGGGGAGGAGGAGGAGGGGAAAAGTGGAACACATAACTCTTACTTAAAATCTTAAAAGCAGAAAATTTCAGTTATTAATGGGAAAAGGCGTAGTGCATATAAATAAAATATTACGTATTGCACATGAACTACATAAATGATTGAGAAGTGAAGGTAAACCTATGGTGGTTTGTCATTGCCTCTCATCGGATGAAGATGAAGTTCTAAGAGCGGGGTCTACAGTTCAAAATAGGGTCCAAACCAATTGTGCCCCCACCGGATACCGAACCTAGGATCACTTAATTACAAGGCAGCAAAAGTCACCTCTTATCCATCGGTTACATTGTATATGAGGCTTAAAAGCAAAAACTGCAGTCTCCATTTTTTTTAAGAAACCAAGATTTTTATGGAATTGTATACATTAAAGTGTCTAATGAAGATAAGTCAAGGTAAAGCCCTAATTCTTTGTGTATTTTGCGCAGGAACCACAGGAGAAAAGTACCCTTATACTATTATATTTACCACCATAAATTTTCTTTTGGCTCTTCCGTAAAATTTTCTGAAGTGGAGATTGCAGCTTTTGCTTCTAAGCCCCACATATGTCAGGAATGCTCCTGGAGAAATATGCTCCGAATATTCCAAGATTTCCATCGGCATACATGGAAAATACACGAAATTTACCAATGTTCACCTTAGCAATACTCCAGTAATATTGTTATTTGACAAATGACTCCATGCTTTCAATAATTTCTACATGTTTTAAAGTGTATAGTTGTCAGTTACTAGATTTTCTTGCGCCTTCTTTGGTCCTGAATATTTTTAATATCTGGGAATATACCTGAGGTTTTCGAAGTGTGGTATACGTACCACGGTGGTACGCCAAAAGTTTATAAAAAATATTAAACTTAAAGTACTTTTTCATTGAGAGTAGAACCTAGCTATATAATCGACATTTATATATATATATATATATATATATATATATATATATATATATATATTTAACTGTTACCTTCTTATATTTCTGTTTCAATGCATTATTCATGGTATCGTCATTTTAGGCACTAGTATTCGCCTGGTGTGACCCAGATAAATCATGAAAATCTCATTCAGAATGGTCGGCACCGTGATCTACTAAATGTGCTACCTCATCGGTGAAATCATTACTGGCAATCTAATCATGCAGTTTTAAATATTAACAATGAAAATTCCGAACTTGGTGGAACGGCGAAAGTATGAATTTCCGTTTAGTACTACGCCATTCTAAAAGTTATCATGCTGTTTCGAGAAAACCTGTAATATTAGTCCTATAACTAATATAAAATCAGCATACAAGTGACTTTTTTCTGAGATTAAAATACCATATTAGATTATATGATAACTTTGTGATCATTTAGATAATGTCCTTATATACCTAATTCTTTGTCTGTTGCAAGAGTATCAAATGGTTGCCAAAACTATGCCCTGTAGCAAAAAAGAAAAAGATTTACATAACTCTGTTCATCTTTTATTGCAAGAGAAAGCAACTCAAAGCTATTCACATCGGTAATCATCGTTGTGTAACGTTAACTCTTGGCAATTTCTCTATTTTTATTGTCACATCAAATGTATATAAAGTTTATAATTACTTTGAAACAGCAATGAAAAGTGTCTGTGTGAGTGCATAAAATATGTATTCTTTCTTTTTAATGTATAGTCATTAACGAACATTTCAGAAATTAATCTCTACCTACTGTATATAAACCAGGTCTATAATGTGTAATAATGTCACTAATTAACAAGTATACTGGGAAAGTCAGACACAACGCCTCATATTTTAACATACAATTGATTATGAACTAAATGCCTGGTTCTCTGTAAATGTTGGTATGAATCCATAATTTAGCATTGTAGATTGCCAAACATGCTTACAGTTTTGGACAAAAATCGTCCAGCTAGACCTATATATGACCCGGGAAAGAAAAGTACAAATAATAAAATGCAGATGTTATCGCAAGATGTTACTTCAACATACCACTTTAAAATTAATATATTTTGGCTGTTACAAGTGAAATAAAGAATAAAAAGCAGTTCACATTTTTTAAATTTAGAGAGATAACTTTTTTTTTCCACTTTATGTTTTGATACTTTAATATTAAAAATAACAGGACATATACTATTCATACGTAAGTTTTATATCTGCACATTAAATAAAGCTTTGCTTGTAATAGGCGGATTATGTATCATATATTCTCGTGTGTGATTGTTTTTTTTTTTTTAAAGGCCCTTCAAAGAGTAAAGAGATAGTATCCTTATCTTAATTTAGCCAAAAAAAGGGGCAAAGCACGTTCTTTCCGTGTGGTCTTCATTTGGAACCTTTCTTGTTATCTGCCTGCACTTCTTTAATGGAGGATATTAGGTTACTTAAAGTTAGTTAACTTTGTCTGCTCACCACTAAATCGAGAAGATTTACGTAAAGTTAGGTTAGTTTACGATATATAAAGACGCTACTTTACTAAACGTTACCTTATCGACCAAAATAATGGTTAATAGATAACAGGAAACATTCAGTTTCTGTTTTCATGGGGTCGAAGTTCACTTGTATTGCCGGTTTAAGACATGTTAGAAGAAAAAATGATTGGAAACTTTTCTACTATAACAGCTGAGTGAGGGAGTGAGCTTGACTCTCACTCAGTGTTGCAAGTAAAATAAGTGAAAAGTCATTTCATTTACGAGTCCAGATTTTTAAAAATAATTTACTTTCGCTATTTAATTAATCGTTTCGTATATGTTAATAGAAACTATAATTCACGATAACTCCAGAATCAGTTATTAAGGGTTACCAGATCATTTTTACCAGTGGAGGACAACTGCGTTTTCTCTCTCAATGGAGGACAACTAAGCTAAGATTGGTAGACAAATATGGCTACCTTTCATTCAAAATCCGATAAAGAAACACAGACAAACAGAAGAATTTCTTACTTTCAAATTTTAGCGTATACAGGGCAAGTTACACAAAATTTTACATTTTTATTGAACCTTCCTATTAAGTAATGAAATTTAATAAAAATGGAAAGTGATGAACCATTTGCTTGATAACGGTAACGAACATTTTATTAAAATTAAAAATTTCGATCACAGGAATATGAATATGTCCAATTCGGACTAGAAAATTGGAGGACATTTCAAGATATTTGGAAAAGGAGGGAGAACAAAATGAAAAGGAGGACATGTTCTCCAAAACGAGGACGTCTGGTAACCCTGAGATATTCGTTGAATTATTTGCATTGAATTCAAATATTTATGGTATTTTGGATTGTTTGGTTTACTTCGGAATGGGGTAGGTAGTAGATGCCTTACTTAAGGTACTATCCCGATATTCGCCTGGTAAAATTGAGATAAACCCTGGAAAATCGTTAGGATGATCGGCCGCAGGGTACCACCCGCGTACCTACGAATTGCTGATCCGAAGTCTGCAAAATTACACCTTTGACTACGGGTGCTGGGTAGATTATATCCATCTTAAAACAGCTATGCAGGTTTCGTTGCTACTTTACGAAACCATTCCATTTGGAAAATAAAAATATTTATTTGCAGTGATTTAACTTCGGTTATTCATTTGTTATTCGCTTTTGGTTGGTGAGGATAATTTCGCCATGTTACGCTTTAACATTTTTTAAACTGCTAGTTTGTAACAAAATCACATATGTTTCTTATAAGCTAATCTTTTACTTGCTTAAAAAATATTATGGATACTCTCTCTCAATTGGCCAGGGAAACTAAACTAAAAACCTCCCAAAAGCCGAAAATGTTGATTCTGTGCGCCCAATTTCGCCAGTCTATTAGGAAATTGTTGTTTAGTGTACATAATTTTGCAAATAGAAATGTATTCTTACTTATCTCCTGGGTCAGTTCTTTTTGCATGTTCAATGAACTAAATGCCTATAAAAACAATGTGTCGCGTGGCTTCTCTCTCTCTCATATTAATTTGAAGAGGCATTCCTTTCATATATTTGTTGTGAGAGCAAATTATTACTCCTCTCCATTCCTTTCTCTTCCTTTATTTAAAAAAAAATCGATAGATGGGAGTGTTGTTACTTACCACGAAACATTTCGTGACTGCAGAACGATGATCGATTTTTGATTAAGAAAATCTTAAAGGGTTTTTTTTTTTCACCTTTTCTGTACAAGGAGTAGCAACTGCTAAAGCTCGTCAACTTACTTGTTTGTTCCAGCTTCAAGTTCCGCCTTAAGTCATTCATTTTTACTTCAATTACAAGGTGTCACTAATGTTGATGGATTCAAATTGTTTATTTAAATTTATTTTCGTACATTTACATGTTGGTTTTAGGATAGATGCACACCACTAAAGCAAGGAAGAGCGGAGGACATTTTTTTTCTAATCGTGCTATATCAGGAATCCTGAGCCAAAACGAGACACCGGATGATTTGCGTCAAGATGTGGACCGGGTCTATGGTTGGAATCCCGTCTGACCCGGTGAGACAGAAGCCAATGCAGAGTTTTCAATTATTTCCTTGAGTTTGAACAGTGTTTCTTCAAGATTGAGCGGGACCAGAGGTGTTATACCCCAAGAGCACAAAAATACACGCCAAAAATTCCCAGTTCATTAAGTTTCCAGACTTGGTCAATCGGGTCAATTTTGGAACAAGGTCAGCGGATCGCCGGATCAGCTATGTTCGGGTTAGGGTGGGTCAGCGGGTCGCTAAAAGTGACCTGTTTTCAGCTGTGAAATCATAACGAGAAAACGGATCTCACTGGAAAATAGCAAAAAGGGAAGAAAATGCTTAAATGAGGAAGCGCAGTCGGTAGAGTACCGACCTTGTAATCGGGAGAACCGGTTCGATTCTCAGTGCCGGCCTTCCTGACTGAGATTTTCCCTGGTTTCCACCGGTCACACCAGACAAATGGTGCCGATTCCTTCCAAAAGCATTTCCCTTATTCTTATCATTGTAAAATGTATTCAGTACAAAATGGTCAACTTCAGCTGTATCTGAAAATTGCTAAATAAATAAATAAAACTTCCTGGTCAGCTGAACGTCTAATCAGACGACACATAATATTACAAGCAATTGTGCAAAAAAAAAAAAAAAAATATTGAATATGACGTGCTGTCAGAAAAAGAAATATGATATTGCATTTAGATTTTTTTTAAATGTTCATTTTTTTGGTCCGTAATCTTATTCACATATGATTTAACAATTCGTAAACTTCATCAGTAGGTTTCTAATTAATTTTATGCTTTTTTTTTTTTTTTTTTGTAATTGTCCTCCGAGAAACGGAAAATGGGAGAATTATATTTATTTATGTTCTTTCGGTATCTATGACTGATACCGATAAAACGGGAGATTAAGAAGCTAAAAGAAGTTTATGGTACAGACTTAGGGTGGCCACAAAATTCTTTGAGAATCCTTCATTCTCCGCGTATTAGTACTTCACAGCCCACTATTACGGTTTAAAAACAAATGATCGTACAGAAGTTTGAAACATGGCATGCAGTAAACTAGCCATAAGCGTTACTAGTTCTGGTACAAAAAAAAAAGAATGAATATTGTTTTCAGAGAAGAGTATAGGTTTCGAAAGCAGCAGGTTCTTGAATACATGTTAAGCGCTAATCCTTTCGTCTCGATCTTGCGCAGTGTTTAAAGTGAGCCGGAACGGACCGGAACGCCGTTGCGGTAAAAAATATAGAGCCGGAACGGTCTTCCTGTAAGAATAATTTGTGAGCCACGCTTGTCCCTTCGAGAAGTAAGAGTTACAAATACTGCATGTCAAAATATTTTCCAGAAAAACTGACGGAAGTAGTCCTACATCAGTTTTCGAAACATCGATGTTGATACTATACATAAGGGTCCGCCTAGACGACAAACCATAAGTAATCACATTTTTCTTGCAAATGGTAGAACTCTTAGGAACAACTGCTGAGGCCTGTTGAAGCAATATTAAATAATTGGGAAAAAATTACTTCAACAGACGTTGGTTGTCAACACCCTGGATGGGAGAGTGTACAGACGGATATACTGTCATGCTAGACTCAAGTGGCCGACCTAGTAGCCGTGTGGGTTGGGGCGCTAAGCCAGCGACTCGAAGGTCCCGGGTTTGAATCCTGGCTGGGGCATGGAAGAAAATTTTAACTAGTATCGCATTCATAATCGTGACATACCTAAGTCAAAGTTACTAAAAATAATGGCGCATACAAGATAAAGTTTACAAAGTTTTTTTAGACTCAAGTGCTGTTGTATCTGCCATGTTGTTAAAACAATTTCCATATTTAATTATAGTATATGGTATTGTATTAGCCATCGTTTGGAACTTCGGTGATGCGACTTAATCCGCAGCAGGTGTAAACCCATTTTAAAAAAATATGTAGGTACTTTACAGCCAATTCCCGAGAAACCAGTGTCAGCTAGAATCGTGTGCTGTCCAATATGAAGTGATATTGAAAAATAATGGTAGGATACTGTCAGTTCTTCATTGGGTTACGTCCAGTGTCTGCGATCTAGAATGACTTTCAAGCGTTGCATTCACATTTTCTTGAAGTTCTAGTGAACACGTCTAGAGATTGTTGTGAAAGAGTGAGATTTGAAGGTTTGGCAAAATTTCCACTTATGTACCACGCTTTCGAAGAAATTAAAAATTTGTCGTTTCTTTGCATAATAAATCCTAACCAATCCATTCGAGCTCTAGTGAAATGACTTCAGTCTTCAACGAAGAAGGCAGGACAAAGCCAGGGTAATGGAGGCAAGTCAATCACCTTACGTGCAGCTGCTGGATGAAATGCTGGTCGTGAACTCAGACGTGGAAATCATCCGGCAATGTGAGATACGGAGAAAGTGATAGGTTCAAACGAGTCCAACGGGATTCTGATAACATGATTTTACAGAGATGCGTTCGAGAAATTCATAGGTAACTGGCGAAATTATTATGTCCAGTAAATACTTTACCCGTAAGCACAGCATATTGTGAGAGAGGGATCGAGTCAAATTAATCTAATGTTAACTGACATTAGAAATAGAATGAATTGAAACATCTATCTGATCTCATGTTCGTATCAGTCGTTGGTCCTCTAGCCAAAATGTAGAACCCTGCGCCAAAGCAATGTAATATTTAAAATGATGCGTGAAATTCAATGTAAACTACTATAGAAGAAAGTGTTTTGTGATAGAGTGTCACTTGTAAATACATTTATTAAGCAAGAAGAGAGAATTACATTCTAAATGAAGTACCGTGTAATGAAATTAAAGATACTGGTTTTGAAAAGATTTACAATGATATGTTTGAATTAATTTGCTATCATACCTCTCAGATACAATGTGAATTGTCAGTACCTTGTACTTACCATCTTTAAAAAATATTAAATATTAAATAATAATAATAATGAATTTTATGGGCGGTAACAGCACTATGGCGTACACCCGTCCCGTTAAAAAATATTAATGTAGAGTTGAATAGTAATGACTATCTATTGAGATTTTTGTAATAAACGCGTATAGAAATCCAACAAAAATTTGAATAATGTTTTATTTTTTTGTAAATAATAATACCGTTCCGGTAAGAACTTTCATCCACTTTAAATACTGATCTTGCGTTGTCCTTTGTTGCCTTGCAAGGTACTTGTCAAGAGTCAGAGAATCAAATTCCAAATTAAGACCAAAGGAAAAGAACGTGCTTTGTCCATTTTTGGCCAAATTGAGAGAATAGGACTATCTGTTTGCTTTTTGAAAGGCCATTTTAACATGCATGAATGCATAGTCTGTCTGTTACAAGCAAAACTTTATTTGATGTGCAGGATGTTAATTGTGGACTTTTAAAACGCTCTCCTTGTAAAAGGAAAATCAAGAAAATGGACAAAGCACGTTCTTTTCCTGTAGGTTTCGAATACACTTACATGTTTGACATGATCATATGTAGTGAAGTACGCATAAGAAATGTATCTATTAAGTGCAACTAAAGGTGATATTATACTGTCAAGCTTGCTGATCAACATGCTCGCCCGAGCTTGTTCGACGAGCAAGCTCGACGGTGTAGTAGTGCCTTACACTGACGAGCTTGCTCTTCGAGAAAGCTGATAAACAAGCTCGATTGTCTCATAGCGCAGAGTATACTCGAGCTTTCTCAACAGCAAGCTCGTTGAGGAAACTGTTGAGCAGGCTGATCAGCAAGTTCGATAGTGTAATAGCGCTCTAAGGGCCAGTTCTACAATCGACCGCTAAACTTCTAGTCAGCGCTAAGTTGAGG
>JAGDQP010020509.1:20432-31686 GCA_022664845.1 Lepisma saccharinum | reverse complement strand
TGTCATCTAGTGAGACCATGTGTAAAGTGTGTCATATTTTGGGAGTCATCATGTTACACTTCGTGTTATTTTAGGTCTTATCAGGTGGAATGAGATGGCAGACTTCATACCATCGTCTTCAGTACACTTTAATCCGAAGAAAACCATTCATAAGATTTCCGTTGTTTTTTTTTTAAAGATAATTTGACTGTACTATACGTGCTTTTTGACGTCTTTCGTTTGGCAATATTGCCACCATGTTTTTAGTATATCATTGCAGGAATGAGAATTAAGTTTGGATTTTAGTAGTCATCGTGTTTAATTCTACAAACCTCTAGAGCACGGTACTCGTTGAAGCACTGTGTAACTGAACCCAAAGACCAGAAAAGGATCTACCTTCTCGCCTGACAGTTCTCTGATTTAACAAAAATAAAATAACACATGAATAAAATATAGTAACGCAGGGTTAATTAGCTCATGTATATTTCTTACGTATGACGTACAGATGCACGTCCTCTGTAAACACTTGGCATAACCAAGATTTATCAGAAGAGATTTTTAAAAAGTAATATGATAAATACTATTTTATATGCACGATGGGAACTACCCGTTCCCTTTATGCTATAAATAAACCCATTTCATGGCTTTGGTAAATTAGATGTAATATCGTCAGCTTACTGGTGAAACAAATAAGTAAAAAAAAAACTATTTTTGAGAAAATAAGAGAAAATAAGATTTTTTATTTAGTAGCTCGAAATAAATGCTTGAAAGATGAATACTAGGATAAGCTTTCTATGTTCTTTTTATATCATGTATTTATCAAGTATAAAAGTTTATTTTACTGAAGTCATTTTGTGTATTTTACGTGTCAAGAGTCAACTAGATGACTCGAACTTGATGTACATTTATTACTGATCAACACTAGTGATCTTCGCCGATCGAAAAAGATATATCTTTAGTCTAGAAAAAACACTTTAACACAAAATGGCTTAATGTGTTTCACTTGTAAGCTGATGATATATTTGAAGTACGGTATACTTATCAGGTGATTTTCTTTACGTTCCTTTAAAAATACATTAATACGTTGCTTCATTCTTTAGTGATTAGGGTTCAGAACAAGTAAGTTTTATTTTTGTTAGATTTTTAATGCAATGCTTTTATTTAATGCTTATGAACTTCTTCAGTGATTGTAGAGATAATTCCGTTGAATCTGCATATTCAGATGTTCCTCTGTAATTAATGACATTGAGACACAGAACGCGATGCATATCACTGACATTAAACAACTTTTCCTTTTTTATGAGCATTTACTCTGAAATCTGGGCAATGTCATATAGGAAACTTCTGCGAGATGTATGGATTTAATAAGATCTTTGGAAATTCAATCAGGAACCTTTTTAGTAGAACTCGTGAAGCAACACCCACTGTACGGGTTCAGTTCAGTATAGTTTCGTTAGAGATTATGTGGTCAGGTGCAGCTTAGCACAGTAGTAAAGCAGCAACTGAGAGATATCAATCAAACAATTGTTCGCTATGGAGGTGCAAACAATTGCATGCACAAGCACAGAGACCAGTTATAAATAAGCATAATTTTTGTATGGGTAAATTTATTGCTGTTGGTACTTACTGGTGTTAAATTATAATTATTATCCTTCTCCAAGCCAGCTACAATGAGCTCCTTGGGCAAGTGTGACACCCCTACCTTCAGTAGATAATACATGATAGGACATGCTAAAATTACCAGTAGGGTTTGTTCACTATATTAAAGGGATATTTATCTAGAAATTATTAGCAATGTTTAAGTATTTTACGTTAAAAATAATTTGAAAGTTCCATTGCCGATTTAGCATGTCTTATTATGGGGGACTGGTAGCCATTGAATAGCAATGCTCAAACCTCACAACGTTTTTTTCTAACTAACAATGTGAATCAACAACCAAAGTCTGCAATGTAATATAACTATTTTACATATTTGTTTCGCAAACAATATTTATCCGATAATCACATAATATGGAAAGTGTACTATTCAATATTTTAACCGAGAAAAATATTGTTAGTAATTACAATAATTACTTACTTGAGAATCATTTCGTAAGTCATTAATATGTATAATTAATACGGAAATACTGAAAACCTTATTTTAGTAATTTTCTACGATGCGGCAGCCCTATTTTGTATTGGCATTATAAAACTAGTGCTTCTTTATGAGGTAATTGTATTTACTTGCCCTACAGAGTGTCTTCAATTACTTCAGCAACCGTCTTCATAACATAAAAGGATAGTAATACATTTTAAATTACTATCAAGATGCCTCCATACCTGAGTGTTTAGAATGACGAGCCACAAATCGAAGGGTTGTGGGTTCAAAACTCGCTGCAGACAGTTGGAAAATTTACAAAACAATTAATACATCATAAAGGGAATGCATACATTCCAAGTAAATATGTGTACAAATAGAAAGTAGGATTGTCATTTCTCTACCTATTTTGATTGCAGATTGGATGGGTGGAAGTTGGCGTCTTGAAGACTCGATGTCGGCCCTCCCTGGTCTGCTGAACGTCGGGTTTTGTGCAACATCCGGTCGTTGGACCGACGTCTCATGGCGACCTCAGCATGGATTATACCGCCGAAGGTCCGACGTTGACTCACTGACATTTTGGTCAAGGGGTCGGTTCATATCTCATATTATCAAGCACTTCAATTATTACATGTGGGTCAACTCCAGCTCTCAGAGTCAAGGGAGTGGTGAAAATTGGCTAATTATGTTGGTGCTCTGCATTCTACAGCTAGTACACTTAACATCACTCATAAACCCGTATTAATATAAATAATGATAAAAATATTAATTAACAACAACAAAAATAATAAGAATGTGTTTCTCAAGAGAAAAGAAAGACACGCGTAGTGCCTATTGTAAATTACTGAAATCCTGGCTACAAACCCTGACCTAAGGTCTACTTTACGGTCTGATAATACACTTCCGAAACGTTTCGAAAAACAATTTATCTGCCGCTCGCATCCCTGTACATTTACAGGCATGTGTTCTATCCTATTTTCCTACAGAAATCTTATTATTTTTTTATTAACTTAGGGTAATAAAGAAAATTTCATATGTCTGATAATTCATGATGAATATTTTCACTACCGGACATGCTCGAGTTGTTACAAAAAAGGTGTCCAAAAACTATTAGAAATAACTTAAATCAAATCCACTTTTTTACAGTCAATAAGAGCCAACTCTATGAAAATGACATTTATTTACCAAAACATAATTTTTCAGTTAACGGACACTATTTGTGCGAAAACTAACTAACATATCCTGTAGCTACCCTTAAGCTAGTTTTTAGTCGTCATATTTTCACTTATGATAACATAAAAACGCAGGAATTTACGTTAATGTGCAACTTATCTTGACCTTCAATCTCTGTGCCTTGTATCGCAAAAAAAAAAAAATGTTGAAACCTAAATCTCGTTTACGTCACAGAGAGCACTGGACTAAAGCAAACGGAAGCTGCAAACCACGAATTAATTTAGGTGCTAGTGACATTTTTTGGTATTCCCATATAAAACGTGATTGGTTGGAAATGCTCTGGACTTCTGATTTCAGAAATTTGGATATTCAGGGTATTTCTATAACCAGTGGCGAAGCTATTGGTTCAGATTAGAATTTGTTGTGTCTAGTCATCATATTAACATTGTTGATCTTCACTTTGGTCACTTTGTTGCCAATTGAGACCACGTTTTGGCTGTTCTTCAGTAATTAACACATTACTCAAAATTAATTCACCAAGTCAACATGGTAGTGAAGCACCTCATATGGCTTAGGTGTATAGCCTGCGACGTATGTAAGATTTTCAAATTAGACAGTGATATCGAAATCATTTTACACGTCTGTCCTGTAGCACATGCAAAGAGATCGTTTAGTACGGTGGAATATGTTGGAAATTTGGACTCTCATTCGGTTTTCTTGCCAAGTTTGACTTTTGAGTAGAATTAATGTATTTAGTGGGTAGAATCAGAAAAGGTTAGTTGCCAATCTTTTCGCTTTCGTTTTCATGTATATTTTCAATATGGTGACCAACATGGCGGAAGCCAATTTCACATGGCCGGTACAAACTCATTTCCTTTTAATCCACTTTCTCTATGCTTTATATCAACATATCTATGAAGATACCTATTGTTCAATTTTTAGAGCTCTTTTGATCTCCAATTTGCGCAATATGCTTGTATTATGTATTTTGCAGAAGTTATTTCTGAAGAGTGGAATGAAATTGTGAATGAGAAATCATTCAATCACAAATAATGACCAGATTTGTAGAGAAAGAAGCTACCATAAAGTCATTATGCACGTCCAATGGTCGTTAGAAAACTGTATGTGTATGTTAATAAGGACCTACATGGCCATATTACAGACAGCCATTTGATGTTCGCAAATAATGCTCTATCAAGGTACATTTTGTTTAAAATATACACAAGGAATACATTTTCATTACTAGCTGCTGGTCCCAATAAACGATCTTATCATATTGCGAAAGTTCATATTTGCAGATACCAAATTAACGTGATGGGATGTCAGCAGTGTAACTTGGGGCAGTAAGTTCACATGATTGCAGTTACCTGGAACCATTTTAATATTGCGAGAATTTTTAATACTATTGGTTTTCAATTGCTTTAAAGTGAGGTTCTCATACCTGCAATTCTTTGTACGCTAACTAAGAGAAGCACCCAACGTTACATAGGAAACTTATCTTCAGTCGGGAGGTTAAAAAAAGTGGTCTAGCATACCAGTATTATCGCATTGTATTTCCTCATAAGTTCCTACAATTAACTAAGAAGACTCGAAAAACAACACGACTGTTTAGTAAAGACAGATGACACTCCAGACGGACAAGCAAACACCACCACCCAGACGCCTCAGGAAGGGCACCCTAGAGGGCCGGCTGGAAATCTTGAAAAACTTCAACAAGGAAATAAGCAAAATAAAGAAGTACATCCGAAGAGACCCATGGTCAAGTTACAAACAAAGAAAATGTTTCAACAAATACTTAACACATTTTCTCATAAAATTGTAGCCTACCCCAGCCATGATGGCTAGAAGACACTTTATTTTTTTTCTGCAGAAAATCAAAAGCGTTAAAAAAATGGGTCATAAGAGCATACAGGCTATGTGCTACAGGCATATACAACGTATGAACAAACATAGGAGCTACAAGGGAATAGAACCAGTTTCAGTATACTACAACTAAAAATTCGAATGGTTGAAAATTCTGCAGTGAGGATATATTGGAGCAATATTCTAAACACTAGTAAAGATAGGCTTGGAGATTCTATTGTATAAAAATTATAGATTTTTAGATGACGTCGTAGGAATATTTGCTGAGACGATGAATAACTAAAATCGTATATAAACCACTTAAACAATAATGCAGGAGGACTTAAGTTCACACTTGAGTGATGAGCCAAATCAAGATTAATGACTTAGAAGTTAACAAAGAGACCAAACTTCAAGACATGAATCTTTATATGCAAACTCGGCACACCCAACTGCTTATGGACTCCTTGATTGAGTCAGGCATTACCTCCAAAATGAATGATAGATAATGAACATGCGAAAAGATTAAAAGAATTAGGAAGAGCGTTTCGTTCAAGAGGCTATAAGGGGGAAAAGGTGTAACAACTATTAAAAGAACTTTCGAAACTGGTAGTGCAAGAGGTGAACAGAATGTAAAACCAGAGCTATGTTTTCACAAAATTACTACCCCAACTATAAGAATGCATTCAACAAACGAAACCAGAACATCAAGGAAAGAACCAAGAGAGAATATAGCAGAGAAAACTGGTGGGTGAAGATGCTAAAAGATCCACCCTGATCCCCTGTAAGACATACAGAAAATTGAAACATCTAACACAAGTAGCTATCACCATAACGATTGACTAAGATACAATATTTCAACCAAAAGGAATTTAGTATACGGAAATTAAATTAAAACCATACCAAAATACATAAGAAAAAGTAAATCAATAAACTTGAAAATTGTTGTTATGAGAATTAAATTGGACAAAACCACAAGATAAAAAACTGTGGAAGAAGATAGAAAACCAAAACCAGCTTGTGAATCAATTGAAGAATGGTGTTATAGAGTTCAGAGGGATTCTATACCATCAAAGAAACCAAAAAAGAACCGAACGAAAAACCTCACCATCTAGGAGAGAGGAAAGATGCAACTTGACGGTGACTAGTGTATAAGAGGTCAAGCACCAGTACTCTGACATAAGCAGGAGGGAGTCCCTAAATAGAAATATTGAAATACAGAGAGAAATCGAATAAAGAAGTAAACACTGAAACCAAACGAAGACACCGAAATAGGTTTGGAACTGAAATTCTTGAAATCGATAAACTCAAAGAGAAATATATATAAACGGACTCATTGAAACCCAATAGGCGGAAGATGTGCACATAATGTACACATTCATTTTAAACAGACAAAAGTAGTATATTATGTAGTCTTCTATAGACATATTTAACAGTTTCTGTAAGAACAACAGAGATGTATATACATTGTGCATACAGTGTAGACGCACACACACACAATTACAAAACAGATAAGGACTGAAGCTTCTAATTATTAAGCATAAACGGTCAACTAACAGCCACACAGGTAGAAAAACCCAATATACAAACGGGATACTTAGCCGATGTTAATGCACTACAGGATAAAATCTATCGTATGCATTTTTGGTCCTGTTTAGCAACTAACGACTTCGTGTCGTGGTTGACGTAAACAGACGAATCAGAACGGTTGGCACAACACCAGGAGTCCAACAGACAGCAAACCGTATATGGGGCAACAAAAGAACAGAGAATCTACGACTGGTGTGAATGGAACGTACGGGCTCCACGCCTCACCTCACACTGTGAAATATTAGAAAACGGGTTGCACGGCCTTTAGAACAATTATGATAGTTTATTTGTGCGTTTCATGAGAGCATTTGTGGGATTAAAGAGAAGAAAGGGTTCTTTAAAATTGCTTAAATTAGGTCACGCGAAATTGGTGTTAGCCATATTGAAAAAAATCGTGAGAACGAAAGCGGAAAATTTGGCACCCAACTTTTTCTGATTCATCACAGCAAAAACCCGAAGAATGTGCAAAAAAAGAAACTTGGCAAGCAAATCGCACGGGATGAAAAATTCCACCGTACTAGTATAAAATCAATAACAAATTTGAAAGCATTATTTTTAAACCTTTCACAAAATTTCTGAATGGACAGATATTATTTCTGAAAAGAAAGGTAATTTTCGAAAAGAACTACGTTTGTTTACATTTTGGCGCATAAATAAATCTTGTCGTAAATTCTATTTTAATTGTATTACAAATATCATCGTAGCTCAGACGGTAACGCTTCTGACTACGAACTAGGAGACTGTTCACATCATGGAAAATTGTTTTCATTGCTCCCTGCCTGGCGCTCTGAGGTACTCCTTGGTACCATGGGAGATAAAGGCAGTGGAATATTGGACCTGAATTTGTGCTATAGGTAGAGAATATATGGAATCCCTGCGTCACTCATGTACAATTTACAGTGAGTGAGAATTGCACTGGGGAAGACCATGGCTCAATCCACATGTTATATGCACTCTCATACTTATAACGAAATATGAGATAATTAGACCTGTCAGAATTATATTAGCAAATGCATCATTCTCTCAACCAAATATTTTCTTATAGAGCAAGAAAGAAACTCTAATTTTTAGTAATATTATTTTGAACACTCACCTGTAGCCCTGCAGGTTTCGAAGCAACATTAAAACTATTGAATATAGTAATGTTAGCACAGACAACGATTACGTGTAAATTCAGAATCCTAGATCAGTGTAAAGAGTCTAATTAAAGTGGCATGCTAGATTTCTTTTGTGTCAAAGAAATTAACAAAATTGTATAAACTATATTCTGAAAAAAAATCTACGAATGGTAAATACGCCACTTTATCAAGGATTCTTAGCATACTTAGTGTTGAAAGCCATTGGAAATTCAGGAAACACTTACTTGCTCGTGAGTCTGACACATTTTCCTTTATAGTAGTTCCATAGCAGGAAATCATGAAAACAGTATCTTAGTTCAATACGTTGTAAATGTTTGAATCAATTCTTGCGTATAGCCAAAGGCCGTTGCTATCCTTGATTGCTTCTGTCTTTGCGGAGCTAAATTGAACATATCCTGTCAGATCATGTATTCAAGCATTATTGGGAATGAGTAGTTTGTGGTTTTCTGCAGCCACGCGATTGTTTATGACTGTGATCTGAAATCCATTCCTCCGTAGGAATAACAGTTAAAATGTAAAGAAGAAATGTATCAGTAACACGAAACATTTGTGTCACCACAAGTACCTCTGATGCCCTTTCTACCATCATTGATTACATTTATAATATCTAATTCAACTAAGCGTACATACGTTACACCATACGTTGTTCGTAAATCAAGTCTTACTCGGAGTGATCTCATTGAGGAACAATTTGTGAAGTAATCCTCCAATAGCATAGAAACGCGTTTAAAATATTAATTTGGTTTTTATCGTTGATTATTTGTCATCGGTAAAAAAAAATACGTTTAATTTTTAATCATATTTTAAGAAAGCCTTTATATTTTTGATACGATCTTAGTTCAAGGTGTATTCAGCTGCTATTTTCAACTATGGTATAGATTTCATTTCAAGGTATTCTTTTTAATTTATTGGAATAATATTTGTAATTAAAAGCTAATCGAATGTCATTAACTATTATTTTATGTCCTCTTTTGCATGTTGAAAACACGTTGCATATCAATCTATCTTCAAACGAAAATTTGTTTTCCTTGATAGGAAATCAATGTGATTAGTTTTCAACTACTATGTTGAACTTTTCCCTAGATTACGCTTCATATATGTCTTTCCAAGTTAATTGCATAAAATTTCGCTTAAATACGAATATAATTCACTACCTTTCTCATCTTTTTATTTCCATATTTAAAACAGATTGAAATAAAGTTAATTTTCTTAACGTGAAGTGTTTTCCAACTTCTCTTTTCAACTGATATATATTTCGCTTCATATGAGTTTCACTAAAGCCACATATTTCCCTTTTGAGGAATACAAATTTAATACTCCAGCCATGGTAAAAATGTTAAAGAAGGAGAAATGCACATCACAATCCAAGAAAGAAATAATTGTTTATTCTTATTCTTACATGATGGTGAAACGACCCGTCTGAATTTGTAGTGACTGGGTTCAAGACTGTATTTATTACAGATAACGTTTTCGTAACATAAGGGAATTATTAAAATAGTAGTGACTCTGAAGGCGACTTCGTAATTGCGTGGTTAGAGTGACTAGCTACCACAACTACGAGTTCGCAAAGTTGCAACAGACACAGAGGAGTAAAAGCACATAATTCTTGGGAGAAATTGCGAATGTGGAGAATATAGCCAGAAATTGTAAGGGAACCTATCAGTTCATTGTGTGCAGTGGCTACAACAATGTATTCAAAGTTTACAAGCAATATATAGACATAACAGAATGTTACAATCTAACTACAGAAAAGTAAAGTATACAAGCGGCACCGCAGCACAGATTGTCATTCTTTGTGTCATTGAAAATTTAGAAGAAAAGACATACCTAAATGTTACTAATAGTTCGTCAGCAGATTTGACTTTTGCTCAACAACTTTACTTGACCCTCCACCCACACCAGCTACAGCAGAGAGAAGATTTTCTAAAGTGAGTGTGATAAAGTCATATAAACCTATGTTTCGTGCTGATAACAACAGTAGTTCCGGAGATACGTAGCTTAAAGTATAGTCTTCTGTTTCTTACTTTTACGAGTGATTGTTCATCGGGTGATGATATAATATTAGTTGTGGTTGTTCTTCTGCAGCCTTTTGTTGATGTGTATTGGTTGGTTGGTGATCTTTTACTCCATGCACTTGAATGTTACAATAGAGTAGTCACTTATTACTTGATTTTCGCTACTTCATTAAAAAAACAAGTTTCTTGTACCTATAGTCCACTGAAAATTTAAAAAAAATATATATATGGACTTTTAGATTAAGTAATTCCCACCAAGCAGATTTGTTTTACCTAAATTCTAAAAATGTTTTTTTAGACAACATAGACAACCAAGTGTGTAATAAAAAAACATATCAAAGCTCCAGAAATATGACTCGAGTGTTAACCGCCATCTTGAAAAATGGCCGCTATTAAATGCCGCTCACTAAATAATCAGTTTTAACTCATTTAGAGTGAGATTTGCGGTGAAAGAAGTACATAATCAAAAGTGAAACGCACTGAAGTTTACGTGGAATGAGTTTGAGTATTATAAGATTAACAGCCTATATATGCACCAGTGTTGACCGGGAGGAAGTTGGCCCCGGGCAGCTCAAATTTATCCCGGCATCAAAAGGAACATATAAATAATTAAAACCAACTTTATGTTTCGTTCATTGTTTTACGTTCTATACTATTTTGTAGCCCAGAAGTACCTAGACATGATAAGGGATGATAACAACAAATATATCACGATGAAAGGAAGCAGCTCCATTATTACCACTATGAGCCTTAAGATGAATGATATCAGCAAATGGACTGACGATATCTTAAATTTCCGGAGGTAATTCAGTCCTACATTCGGATCTCCGGTAGGGGACTGTTTCAGGGGCCTCAAGAACAGAGTTATGGAAGATCATAGAATAGGTACGTGGAACCTACGAACTTTATACAAAGCGGTCGCCCTCGAGACGTAATACGTGAGACAGAGAAGTTAGGAATGAAGCTATGCAAGAAGTTCGGTGGGAATGTCGGAATAACATTCGTCATAAAAATAAACTTGCTACTATGGGGGATCTCAGTCACACGATTTTGGATCTGGATTTCTGATTAATACATCCTTCTTCTGATTTAGAATGTATCGTTCGTGAAAGAAAGACTGCCCTACATCATGATACGTATTCGATGACGAAACAAAATATAATATTTGTCCATACTCCGTCCGAGGAAGGTGATGCGAACAACGAGGACACATTTTACGTTGAGCTAGATTTGTTGTTTGACGGATTACCAAAGTAGAATACGAAAATTGTGAGAATTTCAGCGAAGAGGTAGACAGGAAAAGAAGTTTTAGACTTACTATAGTGAAATCAAGTCTTCACAAATAGAGAAACAACGGAGAAAGACCGATATTTTTTGCGATAGCTAAAAATATATTAGTAAAGAACACGTACTTTGAACACAAAGACAGTACAAATACA
>JAGDQP010020509.1:5410-15432 GCA_022664845.1 Lepisma saccharinum | reverse complement strand
AAAAGATGGACACATTTTTAACGTTTTCTTATATTTTCGTGACATACTCGTGATGATACACTGTCATACCAAATTTCATTTCTCTATCTCGAACGATGTGAAAAATTGTATTTCAGCTGCCATTTTGAATCAAAGATGGTGAATGTTTTAAAACGTTGTTATGTTTTCCTAACTACTCTTGATAATACATCATTATGACAAATTTCGGATCTCTGGCTCAAGCAGTTGGAAAATGGATTTATGACGTCCGCCATTTTGGATCCAAGATGGCGTCTTTAGAGACATTTTGTAATATTTTCTTAATCTACTAATAATGTTGTACTGTCAAACTAAATTTCATTAATCTAGCGGCAGCCGTATAGGCTGTGTATTCTTTAGAATTTTAGGGTTGGCGGCCATTTTGAATCCAAAATGGCGACTTTTTCAAGTTTTTAAAACGTTTTCTTAATTTGCTATCAATGATGTAGTTTCATACCAAATTTCACTGTTCTATCTTTAGTCGTTTAGGTTGTGTATTCTTTGAAATATTAGGTTTGGTGGCCATTTTGAATCCAAGATGGCGACCTTTTCAAAATGTCGGAATTTTTCCTTTATCTACTTATCATCCTCTACCTTCATACCAAATTTCATGTTTCTAGCTTACTCCAAACACCCTAAACAATATGATGAGTGAGTGAGTCAGCGAGTGAGTGAGTCAGCGAGTGAGTGAGTCAGTGAGTCAGTTAGCCTAAAATGTGCAATTTCAGGGGTCCACAACTAGAACATAGTTTGAGATACGAATATGAAATTTTGTACATCTGCACATATTTACCATATCTCCCTAACGGCAAAAGCTCATATTCCTATCATTAACATCTTTTTTCTTACGGTGCCCCCAAATCATCGATTTTGCCATAAACTCTTGTTCCTGTATAACATGCTTCTGGCAGTGCTGACGTTTTCTGACGTGAAGAACTTGGCTCATGCACTGCCGTACATGTTAATATGTATGAATATAAGAAATACCAACAACGTACGTGGCTCATTTATTCCATAATAAAGTGGAAAGAAAAAGAACAATGTTTGAAACAATTTCTCTCCTCATTCTTTTGAAAACTATATTCAATTTCTTTGTTTCTTTATTCCTTCTCCAAAGAACTCCTACTTTGAACTTCCAAATAGGCTAACATTTGAAAACTTTGTCTCTCTTTTCGTTCCCCCTCCTGTAGCTTAACATCCGAGAGCGCAGTTTCCAATTCGACAGATTTATAGTGTAATTCAACTTTTTAATTTTTTTTTCGAAGCGATATTTCTCTTGAACTGAAACTGGATGACCTTGACATGGTTGAAAGTCGAGGAGTGATGGGGGAGACAAATTTCGATTTCGAGTAGGTGGTTTTAAAGTTTGAATTCTCCAAGCAGGCTGAATTCCTCTACACTGTTGGTGGGTCTAATTTATGATTACGACTTACCTTGATTTACGTTCCCCGGTTTGAATTTTGACATTGATTGATGTTATCTGGTTCGAATTTTGACATTGATTCACGATTTAAAGTGCGAATTTTGACATTTATGGCTTTCTGAAATTTATGATAAGCAAAATTTTGTCGACTTCTACTATTTAATTAGGCTAATTTTCCTTAACTTTGTTCCATGTTAACATTTTTTTTTGAACTTCACAAGGATAGAGGGGAAATGGTGGAAGAAAGCTGTCCTTTAACATGTAAGCTGTTTTGTCCATTTACCATCTCTCCAAGCGGATTATACAAAGTCACTGTGCTCCAAGCGCTGGTGGCGTGGATTTCAGATCGACAATTGGGAGGCACGCAGGTCCGAGTTTTGCTCCCGGCCGTCCTGATCAGGGTTTCCTACGGTTTCCAACGTCCTGGCCGATATTTCCTCAAATTCCTTACCGATTTAATTTTAGTCCAAGACTAAAAATCAATACAAATTCAAACGAGTGTGTAATGTAATGTTTATGAAGTAAGGAGATTACTTGAAGTACGATAATGTATTAACCATAAACAAACATTAAAATATAGATAGTAAATCATGAAATGAAGAAAGGTAAGTAATAACAAAATTAACTAGGCGATAACATACCGTTATATTGCGACTTGGTATTAGAAAAGAATAAAAAAATTTCTAGGATTGTACTTGCAATAGACAAGATGGGTATTATTGAATTGCAAAATTTGTTACAATTGAAGTACGGAATAGATTCGACGGTTGTTTATTTCTAGGATTGTAGTGGTATGACTACTGTCGTTTCATTAAAAGTAACGGTTTCCATCAATTACCTCCAGTCTTTGTGTTTCATTTCTTCATATACTTCCTACAAAACACAAAATTCATCACTTTACGCTTGTGAATTTTCTTAGTTCAGCGATAGAAATATTGTCCTCCTAGATTTAATTTCTGGCCCATTGTGCATATTGAGAATTTGGTGCGCATCATGACACAAATATGGCCGCCAAACTTGAATTAAATGAAATAGGGGGAAAGGGATTTGTGGTTTTAAACTATAATACAGAGAGTACGTTTGGCAACGCAACGCTGCGCTTGTCAGCCGAGCTCGTGCTTGACTCACCTGTCCCCGCCCTCCAGTCGGCCCGTGGCTTTTCCCATGACCTTCGCTCCTCACGGCTGAATAGATTTTGTATTTCTTTCCAGGAATTTTAAATGTTTTAATAATGAAAATTATTCTTAAATGCGTCTGGTATGCCATGGTTCGTGTGGTAGTAATATTACCTTGAATAACTTTGAAATGAGATAAAAGATCCTGTTAACAGGACTTAATGCAATGAAAGGTGATTCGATCTTCAGATAACAGAGTGATTTGGTCTGTTCCATTCATAAGATATTGAATTTGAATGAACTATTAAGGCCGCTTTAGACAACAGCATTCATGCTGTGATGAATCTTACGACTACCATTCCGGCATTTACCAGATGTGACTGAGGACAAAACCTTGTCAGGATGGTCGGCCACAGGTTTCGAATTATAAAATATTGTATAATTGCGAAATCGAAATAATCCTAATTCTTTAATAACTCTTCTCACATGTTACGTTCAAATTCGTTCATCAGATTTTCTCGAATGCATGCAAGCAAGAGGAATACTTCCTTTATTTACCGTAATCCCTTTTTTTGTAAGCACAAGCCATTTGATTGTGCGTAGTTGCACCAAGTTCTTAAGAAACAAAGAGGATAAAGAACACAGTATAGCAGACACAACATTGATTGGAAGTTTACATAACGTTACGAAGGCCTCTCTCAAAGCTGTTTCGAGCAGGAATTTCCTGCTGACCGGATTTATATACAGATAAACAATAAGTGTGTCTGTGTGTGTGAGGGAGAGAGAGAAAGAGAGAGAGAGGAGGGGTAATGCTGACGAGCATTAAGTGAGTTGAAAGACAATATATTCAATTTAAAATTGAAAACATTTCTTGTCACACATGGCACACACAGTAATAGGACATCGAAGTGAACGGATGCTTGTGTTCGTTTGCTCCAGCCATAGTACGGTGCAATTCGACTGACGGAAAGTGCTTACGCTTTTGCCGGCAATCTGCGGGCGTCGTACCACAGCTAAACATATAGGAAATTGCAAGAGAGAGGTGGAAGCTCTCTGAAACTAGTAAGGAAGTACATTGCCCAGGCCACGCAGAGCCTGCGGCTGCTTCAATTTGGAACATGGCCGATGCTCATGAACTCGTTGAATCTCAAAATGGATGCTCCCCCCACCCTCATCCAATCTATCAAATGTTACAAATAAAGTAGAGAGATTAAACATAAATTCCCAACGTAAGAGAGTGCATTCCCAAGCCGATACGTACCAAAGAGGTAATGATAGAATGCAATTCCTGCGTAAATATGCAGACTCCAAGAAAATGTTTAAGCCACGCAAAAAACAAACTATTAAAAATGCCAATAAGAATGACCATTCACAAACTGAAACACCTAAGCAAACTGTTCCGGATATTAATTCCGAAAAGGAATATCCTTCACTTCAGAGCAGTGAACACGAATATGACACTATGTCTGAAACTGCAATAAGTGACATGGAACAAGATGACTTTAAAGTACCAAAGAAAACAGCTAAATCCACCCCCTACTCCAGAAATAACCTGCCGTTATCCACTGAAAATAACTTTGAATCGTTAGGGGACCAAATGCAAACACCAGATCAAAACGCCACTACAGTAAAACCTCCACCTATTTATGTATATAACATTCAAAACAAGTATCAATTCAGCCGTACGCTTGCTGCCACCTGTCAACAACCACCTACAATCAAGTATACTAATGAATTCATTAAATTTCAAGTAAAAAACAACGCAGACTATGACAAAATAGAAGCTTTTTACAATTCACAAAAATTGCAATATGCAACTGAAATTGCTAAAAAAAGATCGACCTCTCAAAGTAGTTATACGTAAATTAGCAGTTGATACCTTGACTCAGAACATATTCCAAGATCTTGTTGATCAAGAGTTTCCAGTCACTGAAGTTTCACAGATGCATGGGCGTGACAAAACCACTAAAGCAAAGATCGCATATCCTTTATTCCTAGTTTTTCTAAAAAAAAAAAAAAAAAAAAGAACCAGATATTTCACGTATTTACAAACTCAAATACCTTCTCAGTTATGTCATTCTAGTTGAAACTTACAAGGCACCTGAAATCCTACAATGTTTCCAATGTCAGAGAATCTTACATACACGTAAAACCTGCCACAATAATCCAAGATGTGTCAAGCGTACTGAACATTTGGCTGTTGATTGCCCAAAGAAAATTATTGAGGCCCCTACCAAATATGCAAACTGTGGAGGAGACCATCCTGCGAATTATCGGGGTTGTAAAACTATTCAAGCTGCTCTAAACAGAACTAAAAACAAATCCCTTGTTACAAAGGAAAACAACACCGACTCTAAAATTAAAAATCCTGTTACTACTTCAGCATCAAAATCAAATTCAACAGCAAACAATGAACCAACCAACAAAGCAAGAAAGGATCCTACTCCTTCTCAATCTTCTGAACCTGATAACACGACACAATCTGGAGACTCTTCTCACTCATTTACTGACTTCTTCTCCACTATAAAAGACATCTTTAATATATTCAAAGATCTCAAGCAATGAAATTTATTATCTAAAATCAAACAAGCACTAATACAATACAAAAATGCCAAATCCATGACGATAAAATTCAAATAATTGCTGAATGTTTCTTCTCATTCATTGATGATGGCACAGGAGAATAAAGCCACACACCGAAATCTTCGAGCTGCTTTCTGGAATGCTGATGGTATTCTCAATCAAGAAGTCCAATTTAAATACTTCCTCAACGAACAAAAGATTGACATAGTTCTTCTTCAAGAAAGTCATTTACATCCTACGGATCGCTTCAAAATCCGCAATTATAACATATTTCGTACAGATCGTTTAGAACCCAAAGGTGGCACAGCAATACTATCCAAAGTTCATCTTCCCTTACAAAAGATTGATCTTCCATTGCTTCAATCTCTTGAAGCAACTGGTGCTAAACTAGAATGTTCCATACAGCCAATAATCTTCATCTCCGTTTACAAAAAAAAACCGAATACCACTTGAAATTGAAGACGTACGCAAACTCACTCGTCTAGGCAATAGAGTCATTATTGCAGGCAACTTAAATTCTAAACATCCGTTTTGGAATTCTAGAATTTCAAACCAGGCAGGCAAAGTACTATTTCGCCAACTACATACATTAGATGTTACTCCAATAGCTACTCCGGACCCCACGTGCTTCCCCAAGAATGGTGGCAGACCAGACATCTTGGATAAAGCTCTCATAAAAGGTATTCATATTATGGATGGCCCTTTCACCATTCATGCTCTAGCATCAGATCACATACCTGTTCGATTGGATCTCCATCAACAAAATCTTCCCTCACCACCAACTCTACCACCAGTGTATTCTGTTAATTGGGAACAGTATAAACAGTTACTTTCTGAAACCTCTGATACGAGAATACCTCTAAATACTGTACAAGACATAGATCATGCTGTTCAATTAGTAACTGCCAATATACAATCCGCCTTGAAAATGTCATCTACCATTACAACATCTTCCAGTAAACATCAAAATCTAATTACACCTCAGCAACTCCGTACTCAAGTCTTAATTTCTCTTAAGAGATGGGCTAGAAAGAAATGGCAAACTACTCGTGACATCCGCTGGAAAAGTCTTTGGAACAAATTCAATAATAAAATTAAATCTAGACTACGTCGAATCCAAATTCAGCAATGGGAAACTAAACTTCAAACTCTTGACAAACCAAATTTCGAATTTTGGAAACTTGTTAAAACCCTTTCAAATCCACGAAATTATCAAACTCCACATCCATTACATGGCCCTCGAGGATTAGTTTTTACACCGGAAGAAAAAGCATCTTTGTATGCAGATCAGCTTGAAATCCAATTTAGTCTCAATCCTGAGCCTTACGATGAAAATACAATTCAATCCGTAAATCATAAGCTTCGCAACACTACATTAGATCAGCCTTTCGAACCTGCAAATCTTTGCACTCCTCAAGAAGTTCAAAAAATTATCAGAAAACTAAGAGGGCGTAGTGCATCTGGACCTGATAAGATCTCAACTGCTGCATTAAAACATGCTCCACGCAAATTACTTGTTCAACTCACTCGCCTTTTCAATGCCTTATTTTTAAACAATCATTTTCCTGATTCTTGGAAAATTGCAAAGGTAATAATGATTCCGAAAGCTGGCGAAGATCATAAATTTGCTGTTAATCATCGGGACATTAGCTTATCAACATTAAGCAAAGTCTTTGAGAGACTTATTCATTGCCGTTTACTTCAGCACACAGAAGCACATAATCTATTTCCAGCTCATCAATTCGGATTTCGCAAGGAATTTGATACTGTATCGCAACTAGTAAGAATTATTGAATATATCACTTTGCAGTTTAATGCCAAAAATCACGTCTTTGGAATATTTCTTGATACCTCAAAAGCATTTGACAAAGTTTGGCGTGATGGAATCATCTTCAAAATGATCAAACAAAAATTTCTACATTACTTGATAAGACTGGTTCAAACATATCTCACAAACCGAAAATTCTTTGTCAACTACAATCGTGTATCTACAACCCATCGAGACATATCTTCTGGAGTACCACAAGGCTCAGTACTTGGTCCTCTTCTATTTAATCTATACACTGCCGATATTCCTACCTCTGCCACCACTAAACTTGCAATTTTTGCGGATGACACTGCTATTTTTTCTACAGACAAATCTATCATATATCCTCAGTTATACGCTCAATTACATTTACAACTTTTAGAAAAAATGGACATCTCAATGGAGAATTAAATTAAATCCGGAAAAAAACAACTGTTGTCCACTTCACTCGACGAAGACCTGTAAACCGACGTGCGTTTATACTCTTTGATGAACCTCTTCAATTTTCTTCAAATGCAAGATATTTAGGTGTGGATCTTGATTCAAAACTCGCCTTCAAACAACATCTCCAAAGGTAGCTAAAACAGCAACAAATAGAGTCCTACAACTTTACCCGATCCTACGCAGTCAAGTTTTCTCAATTGAAACCCGACTGCACATCTATTACATGACAATTAGATCATTCATAACTTATGCTGCTCCATCTTGGAAACATGCTGCACCATCCTATCTGTTTTTACTTCAACGAGTTCAGAATAGAGCAGCTCGAATCATCTCTGGTCACCCACGAGACACACGTATCACGCAGCTCCATGAAGATCTCTCACTCCAATACTTAGAAGAATTCATTAATCAAATATCTCAGTCATTCTGGAATCGAATAAGAGCATCTCAGCATGCTTCGCTTCATGACATTGGAACAGCCATACCGTTAAGACAAGTTTATCGCATGCCACAGTCTCAACATTAATTCAACTCAAGACATTTTTCTGGAGGAATAACATCATACGGATAATACGAAGACTGGTTATTTGAAAATGTGACTCCCCTCCTCTCTTTTTACACACTCTCTCTCTCTCTACTTTTCGTCACAAATATATAGGGCTGCGAGAGTTGCGTCCTATCAAATTTCCCATTTAAAGAGTGTCCCGTCACTTTAATCAATACATATAGAAGGCATAGACATTAGTCCGAAACTTCATCTCCTACTAATAGTCAGGATACAAGTCGAACTCGAACTCGAACATTTCTTGTAAAGAAAAGCGTTTAAGCCTTAATGTGATCAGGCGATGTGGAGAGTGTGAGAATGGAAAGATATCATTTCCAGCACTTTCTCTAACACTGTGAGTACATTTACATTCAGTCTGTGTATTTCTTGTTACTTATTAATGGTGATTCTTTTTTAATTTTTTCTCTTTGTAATTTTCGATAATCGGGTCTCGAAAATTTGTAAATCTATTTAACAGCAATAAAAAAACAGTTGTATGATTTATTAAGAAATTAATTATTTGTATATTAGCAGTTCTATTATTAATTTATTGTTACAACTCAAAGTGTGGCCTAAAACTACCGGAGAAGAACGGGCCGCTTGGCGGGCGGGGATAGGCGAATCAAGCGCTAGTTTGGCCGACAATCGCTGCGACGAACCGCGACGACAACGTACATAAGAGTCATCGCACACAAAAAGCGTAAACAAATTAAAATGGCCGAGCAAGCAACGTAACGAATATTGGATCACTTTGAATGGGATGACTCTCATGACTCTTTACCTTCCATTTGCTATGAATAATGAATTATATAGTATAAACAAAAGGTTAAAATTTGTATTTAAGAACTGCCCTCCGAGATTTACAATGAATCAAAGGACTCAAGATACATGCAAATGATGAACTTTATGTGACATCATACTTCCTAAAAAATTCAAGAACATATCGTCGGCTTGCAAGTTAAATGCATTAAGTTAAAGGGTGTTTCAGGACGTCTGGTGCAAACTTCGAGTGGTGAATCCTTATATCAAAAGAAGAAAAAAAGTTCATATGAACAGGCACTTTATCATGCATAATTTCGGCGCTAGAGGGCCCCAAAGACGTTCAAAACTGTATTTAAAGGTGATTTATTTCGAATACTAATTAATAGCTGTAGAGCTCGCGGTTCGTCGTTTCGTCAAATAAATCAGACTTGCTCGTTCAGAAAATGCACAAGCAAGAAGTGAGGGAAAAGTGTGCGAGGGATTCCCCAAGAATTGCACAGCGAATGTGGGTCGAACAGAGGAAATATAAGGTGACTTCCTATCAGAGAACAACAGCACGTTGATTACAAGTCGATACCTTGCACAGATGCAAGATGGAGAAGAAATAAAGAAGTTTCGCGTGGTTGCATAATGGATCCTGAAAGAATAGCAGATTGAAAGGAACATGGATTAAGTGCTCCATAGTAACCATTGTGCTGCCTGAATGTACGTTCATCCAAATGCTTTCAGGTGATGACTTTTTGTCTGTGGCAAAAGAACGAGGAAGGAATATGGTATGACTGGTTCTGGGTACTATTCTAGCATTCATATGATGCAACTACCATTATTATTCATACTCTCTTGTTTCCACATTTGCAACTCCTGGTTAGAAACGTACGTTAGCTTACGAAAGGAAATAAGAAACTTCTGTCTGTTTCCCGGAACAATACATCTGTTCGTTGTCAACAGAGAATGTAACACATAGGCTTGTAGGAACGCGCCATGATGTCAGGTACTTTGTGTAGCACGTGTCTTGCATACACACTGGTCATTAGGGGTGTTCGGAAGTGCAAAGTCAATTCGGGAAGTAGGAATTTTCTCGATTCCGGGATATAGACAAACCGAAATTCCGAA
This sequence comes from Lepisma saccharinum, assembly GCA_022664845.1. Taxonomy (NCBI): domain Eukaryota; kingdom Metazoa; phylum Arthropoda; class Insecta; order Zygentoma; family Lepismatidae; genus Lepisma; species Lepisma saccharinum. Next base: position 5,623 of record JAGDQP010020509.1, on the reverse strand, counting down.
CACCTCTACTAGTCAGATCCTTTCAATTATGAGTGAGAAAGTGTTGCCACTCCAAGCCTAATTGCCCTGGGTTTAGAAGAACCAATCATGCTTTAACCGCGAGCATTTGGTGACATGAGGAATGCCGTAATGAGACATAATCGTTCACGTTAGCTTTTCCGCGGATAGATGTGTTAATATTACAAACATAATAATATAAAATTTATAATACAA
>JAGDQP010020508.1:0-33177 GCA_022664845.1 Lepisma saccharinum | reverse complement strand
ATGTCTTTATAAGTTTGTAAGCTCATTTATAACTTCTCTTAATAAATATTGTTTTGTGAGTTCCTGATTTCAGCAGCAGAGTAATTTTGTGTGATTTTGACACAATAGGCCTAATATAATAGTCTCTGTATCTTAAGGGAGCATCCACCTAATTTAATTGAACAGGTCACGCTCTAATCGCCTTGAACGTTTATTAGCAAGAATAAATATTCTAGAGGCACGGGATTTTTTATTCATTTAAAGATTTCAAAACTATCACCTGAAATCGGTATCGATCTCGTTAAGAGTGTTATTGAATTGAATTTTATTTATAGCCTTTAGTCATGTTTTGTTACATTAGGCCAGGATGGGGAAAGTAGGAGAAAGGAAAGAACTGTCCCAGCATCAAGCCGGTGCGAAAGCGCAAAAACTGGACAAACATCAGCCAAGATGGCCTATTGGTGGGTTCGAAAGTAGGTGTTTCCCAATGGAATAGCAACTAAGGAACGCCAGCTCGGCTCTCGCTATAGGTGTAATAAAATGTTCTCCAAGGGACGTCATTCTTCACACGTATCACGAGCTTAGGCCTTAGATGCCAGTAATTTAAATGTAAATTAAACTAAACTTCAAACATTACTCTAAAATTGTGCACTGCATATGAAAAATCACTGTGTCTGTATTGTTCGAATAATAAATTTTGAAGCAGAAAATAAGTTGAATTTAGGGGAACCTGAAAACGGAAAATGTCACGAAGAATATTTTAAACAGGCCATCATGTAATTTCATCCGTATTTTTTTTCTCTCTATCCATTACCTTCCTCTAATAGTAATATTAAACTTTCAGCACTCAGCATCTAGGTCCTTCAATGCTGGTTGTGTCTTTATGTAAATAATTTTTGGGTTGAGAAAGCTATCACTTTTCCGCATTTACAAGACCTAGAATATATGCCTAGTTATTGTTTCCATTTGCATTTCCACGGGATATAATTTTCATAACTGATTTTGTCTTTGCATGACATTTAGGCAACTTTCGTTCAGTAGCTACCATCCCAAGTTTGGAAGTAGACTACCATCCCTGCATTTGCTTAGTGTGGCTTACGAAAAACATCAATCAGGACCGCGGTCGCTGGGAACAATCCCAAGACCTTTCGATTGCTAAACCGACGCTCTACAAACTGAGTTACGGCTGTTCGGTCCCAGTCACTAATGCACTGTACATTCATTTGAATCCGTCTAATATCGGCATTGGAAATGTGCGTATCAAACCACAAATTATAATAATACAACGTTACGTCGATAAGTATAGCACTCAGAAAAGGAGGACAGAGCCTCAGTTTAAATCCCTACGCTGCGATAGTTCATGCAACTGGTGTTTTAGTTTATTCCGTTCTTCCTGCTTCACATATAAAAGGTGGAATGTTCGATTTGAAAATTTTAAGTTAGGCAGTTATTTAGTATTCCCTTCTCAGTTAATGACCTTTATACAAATAAACAATAATTATACTGTATAACTACACTATGCCTGTCTAGTACTTTATTCTCTGTTCTACAAGTGGAAAATTCTTCTACAATTTTCATTAGCCTTGCCACAGAATGACTTCTTGTAAATGAAATTTAGCAAAGTACTGCATTTTTCTTTGGCGTATATGAACATTTCTTGGGCGTTTTTTTGTTCCCACGCTCAGTCGTCGGCGAAATTTGTCATATCTTCAACTATATTTATAGTGGGTCCCAACTTTTAGCAGTTAATTTCTCTACAAATATTCATCAACATTTAATATGATGATAAGCGGCATTACGGGTAAACCAGTCAGTCCAGAAAATTCGGGAAGAATAGAGAATGGGTACATTAATGATTTGGATGCACTTCACTTACGATTTTGACCACTAGCCGCCACTGGCGTACAGGATACTGTCGATACGTGGTGTCCGAAGATGAATTCCCCATTGCCTGTCTTCAGATTCCACAAGGATGGTACCGATGCATCGAGCTACAGGGATATTTAATCGGCTGTACCTCAAAGATTTAAGATTGCAACGTTTGTTCTTCTACCTTCAATCAGTCATTTACGACTGTCCTAAATATTTTGTACAAGACAACAACCTTTTCTCCATAAATACCAACAATGACAGTGCTATGAATATCAATTGAAAATAATAAATACTATGGTATATGTATGGGATAGATTTATTAAAAGTTAATGAAGATTAATTTGTGTGAATTTATACATCAATTTTAGTACTCTCCCAGTGAATGTGTGTAAGAGATAATTTGTATTCATAAGGCTATTTCGGTGCTCTCTTTTCCATTTTCATACGACAAAACTATCTTATTGCTCCGTGAAACAAAGAATTACATAAATATTTCGGTTCATATGATGTGACCTAATTTCAGTTGTTTGAGTGGTGGTTTCGCATTCGGAAGGTTGTGTGTTCGCGTATAGTGACAGTCTATTCTGGCTGAACTCTTTTAGTTTCCCTCCAAATACGGTACACTACGTTAAATAATGCTAGGTCTGATTCTTCCCCACATTTTTCTTCTTTCCCTTTTTCAAATGTCTTCTAAGTTGTATTTGGAATTTATTAATAAATAAAATCTTTCTCAACTGTAATCTGAACTCATCGCTGGCTACTATCCCTAATTACGAATTGGGGGTTAGTTATCAAAAAGGTTGTAAACGTTTTGCACTTTGTTTGCATAATTACTGTTGTGCAAATCGGGTTTAAATTATTTATATATTTAGAAAGGTCATTACAACAGTTTTAATGTCACAGATTGTTCATCCTCGTGCCCCTAATACTTACGGAGATAATTTCAGTATTTGGGCAGAGTAGCAAATAAACCAAGATAGCGGCTAACCCGTAAATGTAAAACCGAAACTTTGCAATTTAAAAATTTAATCTTTGGGGGACCTTAATTTCTCGTTGGGCCCAATCACGCTGCCAAGTTTCATCAAAATCAAAACAAGTAGTGGCAATCCGTTTCTTCATTTTTGGTCGTTTTCACAGGGGATGGCCAAATAAAATTAAACAGAGCATTAAAAGAATGCCCATCGGAAAAGAGAGCGAAACGTAAAATTATAATAAATTTGTAGTGTCTACAATTAAAATGATAGGAGTATTTTACACAAACACAATTAAAACTAAAGGTTACTAATTATTCATCGAAACTAATGCCACACCGGATTATATTTGAGTAAACAGAATAACAAAAACAAATCTTCCATATAGATTATACAATACATTGATGTAAAGTCAAAATTATTGACTGACAACTTACATTAAAAATGTGTAGGCTTCGGTTCCTAATAATTTTTCAATATATTCATTACATAATCTTAAACACGATTCTGGCATCGATGGAAACTATATACAGTGTGTGTCAAAAGCTCCGGAACGGGTAAATATCTCTGTTAAAATGCGTTGTTCTGAAAACGTGAAAGTAAAATGTTGCAGGATACGAACAGAACTATCGGAAGCCCGTGCCAGTGAAAATGTGTGCGGCCCTGTGTGGGCCCCACGGGGCCCAGCTTTGATTCTTCAAATGAGAACCCCCATTTGTTATTAAAAATTTTGTATCGACGGAATAAACGAAATCAGAATCGGTACTGCTCAAAGCTGTAGGATGTAAGTCCCAGGCCCCACAGGGCCGCAAACAGTATCAGCGTAAGAAGTGTCGAAAGGTCTGGACCGGTTAAATATAAGTTAGAATGCGTTGTTCCGCAAACGTTACACTGAAGAGTTGAAGGAAATCAACAAAACAAACGGAAAGGCGTGCAAGCTAAAATGTGTCCCACGGGGACCAACTTTGATTTTGCAAATGAGAACCCTCATGTGTGATGCCCTTTCTACGAAAGAAACGAAATCAGAATATGTACTGCCCAAAGCAGTAGGATATAATTCTGAGTTAGAGTTGATATAGAGCCGGAAAGCGTATCAGCGTGAGAAGTGTTAAAAGTTCCGGAACGGCGAAATAGAATGCGTTTGTCTGAAAACATGAAAGATACAAAAGTTGCAGTATCAAGCAGCGTATCGAACAAGCGGGCCAAGCAAAATGGATAGTGCCCTGCGTGGCTCTATAGGACCCCAATATGAGTTTGCATGTGGTAGCCTACACTTGTAACTGGAACCTGTACTGCACGCAGAATGTGAACATGTCCTGCTCAGTTCTGTTGGGTTTTGTACGATGAGTCCCAGAGTGCTCAAAAGTTGGTTAATGATAAGTCCCAGGTCTCGTAATTTGGAAAATGGAACCCTACGAAACTTACTGGGAATTAAAGTCGTAGGTCCTGAAAGTGGATACTGCATGGTTGGTACAGGACACCACTCTGAAAACGTTTTGCAAACTTTCCTGTACAATGCAAAGCAACCATAGCGTTCTGGGCATTTCTAGTAACGTGGCTAAAAAAATACAGCCACAATTTAGTGTTCAGGAATATTGGGAGAAAGAGAAAAGAATACGAAAACCATGCGTAAGATTCGAACTCGAGTTGATACGCTAAAAGTCCAGCGTTCTATCGACTGAACTACATTGCCAAACAGAGAAATGCAGATCCAAACAGTATTGAAAGTCTTAAGTGCGTTGGCTGAGCCCCGAGAACATCTACATGAATCATACGACATAAGTCACATTTGCATCATATTTGCATTTGTCATCTAGAGAGCGAAAGTGGCATTCACTGAGAATAGTTCCAATTGCTTTACAAATCAGAAGTAATCAAGATGGCGGCAGTATATACTAGAGCAGAATTGCATTGACGGCTACGATAAGAAACAGTTTTCGCACTCTGCACATGCACAAAACTGACAACTGGATCCATACGTAAAATCTCTGTGATGTTCCTTCATGTGAATGAAAAAACATGAAATACTAATATTTCTGCGGAACTTTACTGACGTGAGAGTACAGAGCAACGTGTAGAAATTGTGAACAGTGTAGAGGGGCCCTACAAATCCCAAGTTTGCGTTATCAAATGCTAGCCCCTCGTAATCATTGTAGAATACGATGCTATGAACGTGTATACGTACGGTACGTACTAATAGGGCTCCACATGCAAGGTGAATATGGGGATTTGGCTACTGGGGTTATCAAAAATGAACGCGACGTCGTTCCGGTCAAAATCCTGTTATGTTTCACAACTGCAGAATGAGTTGCTATGCAAGTCTACGTGGGACGAACGTATGCGGGTATCAACAACAGTATTCCTGTAAAATGCACCTCATATCCTTTGGGCTGTGCCTACGTGCAGCCTCTGCTGAACAAGATGTCACTACAGAGACAGGGACCCCAATGTTTGTCACTCCCTTAGTATTTGTCGACTCCAAACCCTTTCTGCGGCAGATGTGGTGTTTGAACTTGAAACAACGTACTATTTAATTAGGTGTTCGAATTTATGTCTTTCTGCGACCTGACAATGACCCAGACGTGAATAAAACTCATCCATAACCGCAGCTAACATGTCTGGTGTAATTGGGTCCGAAATATTTAATATTCTCTCTTTCAGTTGTTCAATATTATCAGGTCTCTGTTCATACGCTTTTTTTTAGATATCCCCAGTAGAAAAAGTCAAATGGAGATAGATCAGGCTACCTACGTGGCCATTCTGTGGCACCTTTCCTACCAATCACTTGATTGGCAAACGTGTGATTGAGGTAATTTCGAACATTATAACCGAAACGTACCGAAGCGCCATCTTATTGAAACCAAACACTAGGAAACACTGCTCGTACCAAATGCTGAATAGCTGGTATTATTTCATCTCGAAGTAGGTTCAAATATTTATTTGCAGTTAAGTTTCCATCAATGAAAAACGGTCCTATATGTGGTTGCATAATATTCCAGCCCAAACATTTACATTCTCGGAATATTGTGTATGACAATCTCGAAACCAGCGTGGATTTGCATCCGCCCAATATCGCATATTGTGCCGATGTACACAACCGTTTAATTTCAAGATCACTTCGTCAGGAAAGCAGGTCCAGCAGAAGAATTGGCGATTAGAATCAAACCTGTTTATCATTGTATAACAGAACTTAACCCTTCTATCAAAGTCATCCTCTGTTAACTGTTGCACGAGGATCATTTTGTAAGGATGGTAATGGTACTTTTTCAATATCCTATGAACGGATTTTGTACTTACACCATGTGTTTCAGCAAGTTTGGAGTGGCGTGTGTGGAGTTTCAATAACTGATTGTAAAACGTCTAAAGCTTTCTCATGACTTATCGCACTATTGGGTCGTCCTGGTCTTGGTTTAGCCTTAATTAGACCCATGCGTTCGAATCGATCAACAGTCCGATAAACGGTAGATTTTGAAACAGGAGAACATTCCGGAAATATAGCATTAAATAAGTTTGCAACTTCCTGGTACGATCTGACTCTATCACCATAACCTCTCAACATCAGAATAGTGCACTGTCTCTTTCGGTTAAATTCATTGTGCATAACAGAATGCAATGGAAGAACCTGTTCAAATTACAAGAGAACGAGGAATTGAGTGAATCCAGAACCTTGACATCGTGAAGGAAGAACCCGAATGCTGTCACAGAAACAAAGGCACATGATCGGGTCGAATGGAGAAAGCTTCACTGGCGTTGAAGGCCTACCGCTATAAGTGGAACACTACTGATGATGAGGAACACTCGTAACACGACACACAAACAAAGTACCTATTAAGAACTGGATACAGATCTAATATTGGCATACGTTTTATAATTACACAGTTTTCAATCGTTATTTTTGCACTGCGCTCTAGTTGTAGAATAAACGAGTTTGATATTTTAACACTTAGAATGTACTACTACCTTACTTCAACACCAATCTAATGCTAACACACTGCCCACTTATACGTAGAAACGTCTCCCACGCAGCACGATACACGCTATGCAGCAAACATCAGTGACTCTGAATCTGGTAGGTTACTGTATTGCTTCAAGCGCCAACTATCTCATATGCCACATCACGTCAACACAACGCCAGACGTTGACAGGTCTGTTGTAAACGATACTGGGTTGTTTTTGAACAAGCGTTCTAAAATGGCAATTGGCTTTTCCCCTATAAGACCCATGACCACCAGTGTGACTTTGTGTGCAGTATTTTTATAGGGTATATGTTTTTTGCAGTAGAAATAAATTCTACAATTATTCAGAGTGGCTACCATTCAAATAATTCGAGTAGGTTTCTAAATAATCGTAATCTGTTGATGCCCTCTGAATTACTTTTGCAGTAAGTTTTCATTACAACTCATTCTAGAGATGTTAGACCCTACAGGATTTAGCGATGCCGAATCAATTTTGCAGAACATCTCCATGGTTTATAGCCCACGTCCTCCTTGTTGGTACAGGGACTCCCATTTGCAAAATAACAGTTCGGTTCCCTGGGGCCCACCTCAACATTTTCCTTTCCCTACCAGTCCGATAACCCTGTTGATTTCCTGCAGCTTTTGTATCTTTCAAGTTTTCAGAGACAAATTCTAACCGAGATATTTAGCCGTTCTGGCGCTTTGAACACTTCTCACTCTCATACCCTTTCCGGCCCTGTAGGGTCTGGGGCTCACATCCTACAGCGTTGAGCAGTACTGATTCTGATTCGTTTATTCCGTCGATACCGAATTTTGAGTAACAAATGAGGTTCTCATTTGAAAAATCAAAGTTGGGCCCCATGGGGCCCACAGAGGGCCGCACACATTTTGACTGGCACGGGCTTCCGACCGTTCTCTTGATTTCCTGCAACTCTTTGGTTTAACGTTTGCAGAACAACGCATTCTAACCGATATATTTGCGGTCCCGAAACTTTTAACACGCACTGTATTGCACAAGTGCAATAAAACGATTTGTGCCAAAGAACTACATTTCAAAATTCTGAACGACAAAGTTTAACACAACATTGTAAAATGTGTACTAAATGCGACGAAATCAAACATGAATGAGATACAAAGAGAGTGTGAACTATATGCGAACTTAATGCATATTTATGGACTTACGTAGGCATACTTGAGTTCTGCATCTGTAGTTAAGCTTAACATCACTGGTTTATTTCAAATAACTTTCATAATTAAAATGTTTTTTTACACATAAAGTGACTCTCGCAGGAAATTCTGATCACTGGAATCGACTATCCATATAGCACAAGGACATCTAAACACGTAAAGCCCTGGACGACCACGTATCTACCTTGGTCTAAAAAATGGGATTCCCATGTGATTCTTGCCGGACACATGTGATATCAACGGGGTGTTTCCGAAACACTCTAAAGGCCTGAATATAGCATTTGGACATCCACAGGATCTCCATTGGATCAGCAAAATATCATCGCATGGAACTTGTTTGGGACATGCCATTTAGGTTCCACAGGATAATTTTCAGTCACGAACACTATTTAATTTATATCACTTGAAAATGTGGAATGTGAAACCTTTAGATTTGATTGTGATTCTTCATATGTATACCCAAACTAGTTTTCGTAGCGAATGATTTTCCACAGTAGTCACATAGAAAGGTCACGCGATTTGTATGTAACAGCGAATGCCTTCTCAAGTTACCCATCAGAGAGAATGTTTTGTGACAAAATTCACATTTATAAGGTTTAACACCTGAATGCTTCACTAAATGTCCTATCAAAACATTTTTCGCAGTAAAAGATTTGTTGCAGTGATTGCAACTATAAGGCCTTACACCCTGATGTTTTCTCAAATGTCTCCTGAAATTACATCGCCGAGAAAATGAAGCTTTGCAATTTTCACAGATGTATGATTTTGTTACATTGTGCGTTAACATATGAGTCTCTAAATTGCTTTTAAAAGCAAAAGATTTTCCACAATGATCACAAATGAATAGTTTTAAATTTGTGTGGTACGATTTTATGTGCCTTTTTAAGTTACTGAGCAACGAAAATTGTTTGTTACAGTGAAGACACTCATAGGGTTTGATTCCTGTATGCGATAGTAAATGATCTTCTAACGTACGTTTCCATTGAAATGATTTGCTGCAGTGGTCGCAAATATATCCCCTAGCTTTCTTTAGCTTTCGCAAGTGTTCCTCGAAATAAAATTTATGGGGAAATAATTTGTTGCAATGTTGGCAATAATGTCCATAGGAAACTGTATGAGTTCTCAAATGTACTTGTAATGATGATCTGTAACTGTAAAACTTGTTACAATGTTCGCACATATATTTCTTTGATATTGTGTGAGTTAGCAAATGCTTCTTTAAATAAATTTTATTAGAAAATAATTTGGAACAGTGAATACACCTCACTGTTTCCACATTTCCATGCACTGTCACTATATGCCTCCTCAAATTCTGTTTAAGAGAAAATGATTTCTGACAATCTTCACATCTGTATAGTTTTAACCCTGTGTGAGTTAACAAATGTCTATTTAAGTGACCCTTACAAGATAACAATTTGTGGCAATACTTACAGCTATATCTACTCCGTTTTTCCTGACTAAAGCCTGCGTTTCGAGATGTTTGCGAAAACTCTGAAATATTCGTCGCTGCAGAATTATTCGACTTTGGATCAATACTGCTTATGATAGTGTCATCTTCTGTATTTTTGTCAACAAACGTGCCACTGTTACTTTCGCATGAGTTGCGCAGTGTCAATAAATAATCTTCTTGTTTCTTATCGAGACTGTTATCTCCATTGCAACTAGAAATACGTGGTTTCAATGTTTTCCTTTCTTCACTGTCCCCAATAACTTCCATTTCCCTAAGTTGTGGAAAAGAGTGTAAAGAAAATAAATAATACATTTAAGGCAAAATACATGTATAATTAGACACAGTATGTAGTAAGATTCCAATCTAGCTTTTGTGATATAGAGTTTTGTAAACAAATATGACGCCAAAATAATTGTTAAACATACCCAACTGCTATCTGGAAAATGCTATACTATGGAGACGTAAGACAAACTCGCTGCTTTCCCTTGAGACACATTTTGTTACTCGGAAACGAACTCTGCATTCGTACTGTCAAGCCCTTGCCATGCCACGTGCTGACTTCAGGGTGCAATTTTATCTGACTACACATTCCAATATCACACACATATTGTGGCGCCCGAGTATGTTCAATATATATTTCGCAAGAATTACGCTGTTAGCAACACTATGTCGTGATCCTTAGCACAACTTACCCAAAGTGAAAGATCATCAACTTCAAGTGATAAGAACATCAGGGTAAAATGGGACAATCCACGAGAAAGCATTTAAATTAGGACTACCTTCTTTAATAATCTAGTATATTTATATCCTATGGGCTAAATGCACATGTATATCCCACACGTGGTTCATGTTCGGGATTTCTCATTTCAAAGCATTTTACTCTGAAATATATAGGATCTGATACCAAAGCGACAATATATGCATAAGTCATACCAATATTACATTTGCAAAGGAACTACAGAAAATCATTCTCAAAGTCCAAAGCAGCTAAATACTTCGACAACTAACAATATTGAAGGAGGGCCCATCTGCCATTCAACACATCTACGAATAAAATAATCATATGAATAACCGAAAAGAAACTGTATTTGGTCCAAAGTCTTTCAACACTTCACACGTTTTCTATTATTATTGCAGCCAATTGAGAAATTAATAGCAGGGTACAAACTGAAGTGCATCAAACCAACAATCGAACTTATTACTTGTGATGAAAAGCAATTTTCTTAGTCATAGTGACTGACAAGGGACATTATCTAAATGTCCCCTTCGATATCCATGAAGAAGATATTATCATTTTATGGACGGCTGAGTGCCCAAACACGACCAATTGAAAGGTATAGGAAATGAAAGCAGGCTTTGTCCTGTGTAATATATTAGTTTCGTCAAACATCGGCAAAGTACATTTTTCAGTACTTGAGATTAACATTGAATTATATAGAACACAGTATTTTACGATTTTTGGAGAAGGGGTAGGAAGTGACCTCAGGCATCTCTTGATAAGTTGTCGAGCTACTTAAGCTCCGTCGGACTTTTCAGATTGTTATTCAGACTGTTATTCAATATGTTAAAGTGTTTTAAGATTCGCAGTGGAATAAAATAAAGTGATGCCTTATGACTATTACTCTTCAACATTGGATCAAATTATGCGATTCTAGAAATAGAGGAGCACAGAAAAAATAACGTTGAAAGACCTCAACCAACTGTTCGTATAAGCGGATGACGAGAATTTTATAGGGGACGATATAAATGCACTGCAAAGTAACACCAATGTCAGTAAACGTTTTCGATGTGATAGGTGTACAGGTGAACGTAGACAAAACAAAATGTATAATAACAAGCCAGAACGGAGACCATGAAGGGAATGGAAAATGTGGCCATAGAGAAAGTAAATAAATTTAAATACTTGCTAGCATATTTAACAACCAAAAACAAGTTCACGGAAGAATAGAAAAAAACGCTAAGCACTGGGCAGTTCGTGTTTCTATTTAGTCCAGAAACTCCTAACATCGCGATTAATATCAATAAAGTTGAAGATGGAACTATACAGAACGGTTGTTCGCACGGCAATAATTTAGGGTTGCGAAAGTTGAACTACCTTAGCAGATAAACATATGATCCAAGTGCTTCAAAATACAATTTTAAGAAAGATATATGGGCCGAGAAGTGGCCAAAAATTGTTTTATACGGGAACTAATCGATTCTAAAAAAGTTCTTCCGAAGTGCGAAACCGAGGCACAGTACAAGGTGTAGAAAAAGAAATCCAACGAACACTATGTATCATTTATTTGTTAAACAATAGTATGTAAAAACTAATGAATATTAAGTATGTGAAACAGCCAAATCCATGCTTTTCTTAACTTAACAGAGTGTGTTTCTCTATTTTTTTTTAATATGAAACTTCAAAAAATTCAAAAACGTTTCTGTTTAAACGTGAAATATCAGTTATATGAAACTACTATTATTATTGTTATATAGACACTGAAAGCTCAGGTAAAGGCCAGATGTTATTCAATAAAAAGTCCAAGGCACTTATATTAAATGTTTTCATGAAACACAGCTTCCCTGTGCTATTACCAGTTTCCAATAAAATATTACAGAATTGTTTATTTTCTCATATATTATTTAAAAGTACATTTTATATATTATTTTCTCAACATGATTGTTTTGCTAAGTTGCTACTACAGCTGAAGTTAGTTGTTTTTGCTGCTGTAAATGACAATATCAACCAAAGTTAGCTGTAACGCGTAGAATATTCTGAGCAGAATACAGCAGGGTGGGACAACTATGGGATATGTTGCGTTTCATAATACTCGATAGATAAATTTACTTTGCCCTTTGTTTCACTACATAAATAACTTGTTTTGGTTTTGTTCCAGTGGATGGATAAAATACGTGTTTTGAGCTTTCTGCAACTGAATAAAAAAATAAATGTGATACGATTTGTATTAATGGATAGACAAAATGAACGTGTTTAAATGTTTTATCTTCGTATCTTTACACTGAAGTGCCAAAAGTCATGGGATAGGGGGAAGGAACTAGTTGCCGACGCGTAACAACGCGGCAGAACAAGTGGAATGGCGCTAAATAGCTTTAATGTGGTCACTTGGACTTCTATGAGTGCAGTGAAACGCCGCTGATGACAAATCGAAGTGAATTATCGGTGTTTGAGCGCGGGATAATAGTTGGTGCTAGACGAATGGGGCATGCGATTTCGGAAGTAGTCCTGAAATTGAATTTCACTCGCTCCACAATGTCAAGTCTCGACTATAAGTACAGCACTGGAGGCATTGCGACCCATGAGTAGCAACGCACTGGCCGCCGACGGGTACTGAAAAACCGCGACTTGCGACGCCTTGGCAAACAGATAAGCAACAGCGCATGATTTGACAGCAGGAATCAATACAGGACGTCGCAGGAACGTGTCTCAGAAGTCAGTCCAGCGCATATTGGCCTCCATGGAGTATCGCAGACAAAGACGAACACATATGCCGCTACTGATCGCTGCTCATCGACTGCGGGGACTCACATGGGCTCGGGAATGTGTGGGTTGCGCCTTAGAGAACTGGCAATGTGTAGCGTGGTGAGATGAGTCACGTTTCAAATTGGCACGGGCGCATGATAGGGTCCGTGTGCGGCGCAGACCCCATAAGGCTATGGACCCAATGGGCGTCACGGTGTGGGACGTGTTTACCTGGCATGGTTTGGATCATCTGGTCCACCTGAACTGGATATTGAACGGTCAGCGCTATGTTTAGCTTCGTGACCATCCTGCCAACAATGGGATTTTCGAGGATAACTGTGTGCCATGTCACCCTACCGTAAAGGTTCACGACCGGTTTGAGAAACTTTCTGACAATTTCGAACGGATGATTTGGCCCCCTAGACTGTCAGACAATTGCCCTATCAAGCACATATGAGATATCATCGAACGGGCTATTCATTCCCAGGATCCTCCACCTTCAACAACCACCGAATTGCAGAAGAAAATAAGGACTGCATGGCTGTACATCTCTCCAGCAGACTATCAGCGACTTGTTGCGTCCCTGCCACGTCGTGTTGCTGCAATTCGCCATGCCCAAGGAGGTCCCACATGTTATTAGTTAGGTATCCCATAACTTTTGGCACTTCAATGTATTAAATACAGTATGATTAATATACAGTTCTGTTGCACAAAAAATAAAATAATTTGTCCTTGGTTCTAGTTACATTTTTATATTCATATGCGTCATGTTTCATGATGCACAAAGTGTTTAAAGGTATATCGCCCACTATCCCAAGGTACATCACCTCCATATAACGGGAAGGGCGTAAACCATAGTGCTGTTACTTCCCATACAATTCATTTTATTTTTATTTTTTTACCTCCATATGGCTTCGGATGATTTCTAGTTTCCTAGAAAAGAGTAGCGTAGCAATAACTTCATTTTTTTTAATAACATCCACGGACCAATGTAGCTTACCATGCAATCAACAACGCAAATGGGTTATACATAATTGAAAAGGAGATATTTTAAAGTGTTTCAAGGTATAGGATCTTCCCCTATATAAAAGCATAACCGACAGAAATATAAACGATTTTCGACAACATTAGCTGTAACTGTAGCGAAATTATTATTAACAACAGAAACAAGATAAAATCAGAGAAATATACCTTAGGGAAAGGTCAAGGGGAAAAACTTTAAACAATTTAGGATGATTTAAATATCGTCGTAGGTAAAGTCAATTCCACGTATGTGCATTTTTACGACCTTGAACGTAGCATCGCGTTGTCATGTATTATTATTATTAGTAGTAGTAATGAATACTATAGGATTGGCATTATTATTATTATTATTGTGAGTAACACTAGTGGTACTAATGAAAGCAATAATAAAATATTGGAAGTCTACCTTGTACAATGAAACATTCATATTCGAAACGCAAACCATTTCCTCTATTTTCTTATTAGGGAGCAAACAATGAATGACGTGGATTATACACAAGATACAAAACAGTAGCAAATAATTTGCCAAACCTTTTAATTCCAGAAATAACATCTTGCAGAAAGTACGATGGCGTGTCCTCTAATCCTAGCGGGTCAGCTTCCATTTTCAGACTCACACGAGCCTTAGGTTTCACATTTGCATGTGTGTATGCACAAGAGTCAGATATTAATTTGCACATAGAAGTAGGCTGCATCGATAGTTCTCTACACGCATATTTAATCTCAGAAGCAGAGACTGTTTCGCCTGTATAATTTCTAGGTTTTGTCGAATTCATTTCTAAAAATTTCTCCAGGAAAGAAAAAGCTTTTTCTTCTCACTGTAGCTACGCTCCCATATCCATTCGGGTGTGTCAACGTTTACTAGTGAGGTAACATCTGAAAGAGATTTTAAAAAAATATATTAACTTATACATGCTGAATTCAATTAAATTTATTTTTGTTGTTTAAGCAAATTTGGCTCAAGCCGTAATGTTAGAAACGCCAGTGCATACAATTACAGTTATTTACAATGATTTCACAAGTGATGGAACACCACTGAGGTTACACAATAAGCACATTGATATCTTATGAGATTTCCCCCAAACGGTTGAGGTAACGACGCAACAACTTTACTTTCTTCCAAGAAAATATTTCTTAATTTGTGTATTATAATATTTACGTGTTATGAAAGCATTTAACCTAGGATTAACATACGTCCCGTTTTGACGAGAAGTGGAAGTTGGCTTTGAATAGAATTTAGCAGGAAAAGGTGTAACAATTGTTTACAATACCACATTTTTAAACGTGAAGAGGTATTTGTTGCGTGAGGTGTCCCGGTTAAATCGGGTAAGCGCGCAACTTCATGCTAGCGGGACTGGAAATGTTAGTCTCTGAGACAACCCTCCTTCAACTTGAACAAAATCTCCAGTGCTTTCTAAAAGTCACAAAATACGACCAAAATGCAAGTCGTTCAAGCAAATACCTGCCCAACTTTCCTTCCCATACACCTCACGATCTTAAGCGAAATTGCACAGTAGCTTTTCATCATGTGAACTGATCGGAGGGATAATATTAATTGCGTTTAATAATATCAAATCAGTAATACAAAATTTTGAGAATAAGATGAAGGTAAATTCCTCTTATATAAGGAACCTTTCGTTTAAAACACAAATAATATAAAAAAATAAATAAAAGAAATTAGCTTACGAAATATTAAGTGTTTGAAAATTAAAAGTAATTTACAGGTAATGAAACATTCATAAATAGTGAACATTTTCTACCAGAATGTAGGTCCTAAATACTGGGTTTGCCTCTTTATCTTTACGTGGAAAACTATTAATTTCGTATTCAATAATTTCCCTAAGCAACGTGAAAATCTATTAACATTATAATTTCTAAAGTAACTGTAAAATATCTTTACGAGAAATAAATTTATGTTTACAAAAAGAAAACATGGCTTAAATTAATCCGACGCGGCACTGTTACAAAAGCGGAATTTCAACATCAAACCACTTTGATCTCCTGACTTCAGATGCAAACAAGTTTTGTTGGATAAAACAGTTTCTAAAATAAAAAAGGTTTTAGCATAGTAACAGTATGGTCGTAAACGACTATATTACCATTACTTAATGCATTGTTGAAAAATATTATGTCAGGCAAAGCAACAAAAATGTTTCACTGGATATGTTTCTAGTGTTCTTTTTTAATTTAACTTCTATGTTCTTCGAATGTATTTGAATTTAATTTCTAAGCCCATTAGACAAGTTAGACGTAGGCCGGATGGATAATTGATGAAATGAATAAAGTGAGAGGAAGCGAGACAACCGCGAGAAAATCCACGCACATAGGTTTCGTCCACCGCCGAACCCACATTGCACAAGTAGAATTTGAACCAACGATCCCAAGCGCCGGAGGTGAGCGTTCTAACCATTGACATTATACACACAAGCGCAAAATTGTTCAATATATACCAACGATCACTTTGCCCTTTTATTGCAGAGTAATGAAAACGCATTTTACTTTTTCTTAATACTGGTATTATGAACAGAATTACAAAATACAGAAAATGTTTTCGCATATACAAAATATGTTTCTTGATCATAATACTGTTCATTAAATATTTCGAGAAATTATTAATTATTAAGTAACCAATAGAGCAACATATCCAAAGTTCCTGGTAGCAATATATTGTAATTTAGAATAACATGTATCAACTTCAAAATAGCAAACGAAAATGATACTCTACCTTTGGCATATTTTTATAATACACAAAAAGCTCTTATTTATTCAAGTTCTTTGAAATATATGTCGTGACACTATATGTTGTCTACATGGGCTCTAAAGGAGCTTTAGAACTACTCAAAAAGCATTAGATTTGTCAAACTATTTTCTTTGAATATAATGTTATATACAACTTTCAACGTAAGTGTTTTGTAGATATTCACACAATTTCCTTAGTTTCACTTGAACTATTAAAATAGTTTTATATATCTGTCAATCAATCTATCTATCTATCTATCTATCACAGTAAACTATATAATAAAAATATAAAATATCTATCTATCTAGATAGATAGATAAATGGCCGGGAAACCGGGACTGTCGCCCCCCTTAATTACTCTTGCTAAGGTTTGAGAGAACCGAAAATACACCGGGATAGACACCTAATGTCCAATTCATACGTTTACATCTCGTGGGGCCTGTTAGTACCCAAGCAACTGCTTGGCGAGCGAACATGGATGGGCTGCTCACCAACCCGCATTAGCAGACAGGGTGGTCAGTCAAAAGTCAGCACCCTTCTTTTCCTTACACATGATGATACAAGGAAAAAGCCTCGGAGGACTTCTTTGCCCGGAGGACGGAATGCAGCTGGCAGCGGCAGCGGTCAATCCTGCCGGAAGCCAGAGGGTCAAAATGCCCGGGTTTGGACTGTAGACTGCCAGGACACCGACACGGCAACTCGAACGGACCTATACGTGGCGACTCTCAACTGTCAGTCACTTGCAGGAGAGGACAAATGGGAACAATTGCAGAATAAACTAACAAGGATTAATAGGACACCATAGGACTATCAAAAGTGTGGAGGAAGAATGAAGAATAGTTGGAACTACCAGCAGGGCACATGTTTTACTTCAAAGGAACAGAAAATGGAAAACCGACAGGCGTTGGCTTTATAACTAATAAGGACCTGAACACACGGATCACAGAAATTGAAGGAATTTCAGATAGAATCGCACGGGTAGTAATAAAGATAAACAGCAGATACAGTATGGAAACTATACAAGTGTATACTCCAACAACCTCACACCGGAGGAGGAAATCGAAGACCCATACGAGGAGATACCACGATTTTGGATAGCAGCAAATCGCATTACAAAATTGTAATGGGAGACTTGAATGCGAAAGTAGGAACCAAGCAGAGCAGTGACACGAAAGTGGGAAACTTTAGATTTGGCAAAAGAAACAAGAGAGGAGAGAAGTTACTGGAATTCTCAGAAGCCAACAGACTGTTCATTTCCAATACACGTTTCAAGAAACCACCCCAAACCAAGTGGACCTGGAAAGGCCCAAATGGAACCAAAAACGAAATACACTACGTTCTATCGAATAACAGGAATATTCTGCAAGATGTATCTGTTCTCAACAGTTTCAAAGTCACGAGTGATCATAATATGGTGAGATGTAATCTGAAACTAAATGCTAGACTTGAGAGGAAGAAGATTATTAGGAAATCGCCACTTTTACGGTAGATCTGGAAAGTCTAGGGAAACACAGACAGGCATTCTAGATAGAACTAAGCAACAGATTCACCGCCTTAGAATTGTTAGAGGATGAAGATATCAACAGCAGAAATAAAATACTAACAGAGATAATAAGAGAAACAGCCAAGGAATAAGCGGACATCAGCAGAAAAAAATATAAAATCTCAGAATAAACTAAACTATTAATGAAGAAAAGAAAGGAAATGAAAAAAGAGGAAAATGACATAAAGAGGATTGAGTACATAGAACTAAATAAAACCTTAAGGACGAAAGCAGAGAAGATGTACGAAGATATAACGAAAATCGTGTACGAAATACAATCGAGGAAAACAAGAGCCTGAAGAAAACCAAACAGCAGCTCATGATAGGGGAAAAGTAAATAATTTCTGTTAAGAGACCAGATGGGACCGTAACACGATATAAGGAATAAATTATTAAAATATTTGAAAATTTCTAGAGAAATGTACTACTCCGAAGACGAGCCAGGAAGTGAAGACACAGAAGAAAATGCTGTAGATATCCCAGACGTACTGAAAGAAGAAGTGGATAAAGTAATTCGAGGATGAAGAACGGAAAATCGCCAGAAGAAGTTGGACTCACAGCAGAGATATTTAAATGGGGAGGTGAAAAGATGAAAGAGGAACTTGCTAAATTATTCTCGAAAAAACAGAGAAATACTGTCAAGTTGGAATAATGCTCTTATTATTTTGTTGTATAAGAAAGGGGACAAAGAAAACTACAGACCAATTACTTTACTGTCAGTTCTATACAAAATGTTCACCAAAGTTATTTTAAATTGTATTGAACGGCACTTAGATTATAACCAGTGAAGGGAACAAGCTGGATTTCGGAGTGAATTTAGAAAAATATATAAACATTGAATGAAGTTATGGAAAGGACTAATAAATATGAACTTCCACTATGTTTGGGATTCATAGATTTTGTAAAAGTTTTAGATTTGGTCTCCTTGGTTGCAGTACTTAAATCACTTGAACATCAAGGCATCGAAAGTGCATACGTCAAGTTACCAGACAAACAAAATTTGCTACGAAGGTGCACCAGCACGAATAGGTAACGACAATATAAGAAAACGTTAAAAAGTTCGTCATCTTTAATTCAAAATGGCTGGCCAAAATCCATTCTTTAAACCAATGAAGCTAGAGAAACGATATTTGGTATGATGTACCATCACGAGTAGGTTACAATAAACAAGGATAAACCTACCGTGTGGGGGCTCAGCCCTAACCGAGGAAAGGCAGATCGGCGTCATCGGCGTGTATTCCTCCAGATACTCTGGTTCGATAAAGGGGGCGCAGCCCCCAGGGAGGCAAAGCGCGTTATACGGTTAAAACAAGAAGCAAGCGCGCAGTTCTTTGCTACAATAAAGCGATATACCAACAATGCAAAATACTTTGAAAGAAACATAATTAGACACATATTTTAACTCACACACACATGCGCGCACACACACACACACACACACACAGCAGTAGACCAACTCCTCCCTTCGGGGAGAGGCCTCATCCACTAGTGGATTGAATATGGCTGTGATTTATTATTATGATTTATATATATATTGTTCGATTTGTGCAATTTCCAGAGAGGGGGAAGAATTATTGATTTATGTATTATACGGTATTTTGGGATCGTCCACATCCTAGGTCAGAGGTACATATCTGTAGAAAGTACCAGATATTTTTTTTATATCCAGAACCACATTCTGAGTTATAACTGTACTCTGAAAAGAACTGGATTTAATCAATCCGAGTCAGATCGAATCTTGATTAGTGTCGGGTCAACCACATTGTGATTTGCTGTTGAGTTTCTCTTCATAATATGCATAATCCATTAATATTGATTTCTTTGCAGAGTAGGTACCTGAGAATATTTTAAGTATCCTTTAATTTCTGATTCCCGAATGAGATAGGAAATTAATGAAAGAATTTTTAGATCTTTGCGATTTATGCTGCACACATTCATTGTCCAATTCAGTGTGAGTGTGTGAACACTTCTTGCGTCGAAATTTCTAATCGAAGTATTTGAATTACATAAAATATAGTTCGAAGAAAGGTGATAATGTGACAATGATTTTTTTTTTTAGATAATCTTCGTCTTATACGAAGATCGTAGGTAGAAAATAAATAGCTGATTGCAATTGCAATGTACCAAGATGACTAGTGACGTATTTAGGGGCTGGTTCGGAGCAAGCTTACGTTTCGGGTCAATAGATATTGTCAAGGGGGATGTAAGAAAAATCTATATGAATTTCTGTTCAGGTAATTAAGAAGTTATATATTGTGATTTTTTTTACAAAATATTTCTGGCAAGCTGGAACCTAGCAATATCATATATTTACATTGTATTAAAATAACTTAAATTGAGAATAATAATTTGTTTCTATGAAAAATTCCGGTGAATCATAAATTTTAATTTTTATAAGGATAATATGCATTTACACGGATCACTAAAAATTGTGGACAGTTGCTTACAGCAGAAGAATCAGTACTTTAAGGAAACTAGTAGTGAGCCGTAGTCCATGAATTACTTACATATAAACAAATTTCTATTATGATTTATAAAAAAGGCGAATTATATCACCTGTGTGAGCTGCACGCGCTGTGAACGGCGCATAGGAATGTGGAGGTCGCGCTCCACATTTTTGTTGACCTACGGTAGGAAGTGAGGTGGGTTAATCAGTTCCACGCTCGACCTGGTACTCAATTTGAGAGGTTGAGTACACCTCGGAGCGCCATGCATGGGAACACTACGAGAAAAATCTCTATTGTTCAGGTTGGCATTTGAACCCGGGTCGTCCGTCGTCCGAGCCAGTCGCGCTACGACTAATCTCAAAAGAATCTTCACTGACTAATATTTAATGCCAACTTCAATCTCGCAGACTGTAAGAGATAATATTGCTAGAAGCCCTGGCTGAAGGGAACAGATATTGGTGACCCTACGTTCCTTGTGTTATCAAACTAAACGTGCAGTTATCCTGAATCAATTTTAGAGCATATGGAATTCTTCATACCTGTGTTATTACTGTAAACGGTTGTCTCACATAGTGTACTTCTAAGCTAAACCAAACCTAGCCTATAAAGTGATCTCGATAAAAGTTGAATTTTTAGTAGAATATGGACACACTTAAAGCAGGAATCTCCATGAATCTGCCAGATCTGAACCACACCTTGGACTACGTATGGCACATGGAGGTTGGACAACAAGAAAATACTGAAGAGAAAAGGAAAACAGCAAAGCTGACAGTACCGGAAAGTCTGCACCAAGCCAGAATGGACGAAGCTGGTGCCTTTAGGCCAAAATAAAACTTGAAAGGTGCATAGAAACAATGCTTCAGAACACTGCGTAAGCAGCTGTTGTAAAGGTTTCCTGCCCTGCAATACGAGTTAGAAATTAGGAGTTACGAGATGGTAGGTCCTTAAGAAGACTCCAAAAACCTGATTTTAATTTAATTTGGCTCGGTTCACCAAAGCACCAGCCAGTTTCGAAGATAACAACACAGCTATTTTGTGGAGAGGGGAACTAAGTATCAATGATGAAGTTACCAACATTCAGACAGTATCGAAGTTGGAAGAAGAGCGGGAATTCACTTTAGTAGAGTGAAAGACGCGGTTCATTTCAGAGGTCACAAAGAAATTGGTCCGATTCGCCAATTTGATTTCGTGCTGGACTTCCTGAAGACAAAGCTTCAAGCAACTAACAAAACTAAAAATCGAGACTACACCTAAAAAGCTGAGATTACAAGCAATTACCGCCAGCCAGACGTCCAGGAATGACACCATACAAGTTGTGTTGCAAATTTTAATAAAACACAGGAAGTAAAATTTCAACATAAAAAAACCAGTTCTTTTAAAGATCAACTAAATATTACGAAAAGTGAAAACTGCATTTCACCCAAACTAAACCTGGTAATAAATTATTTTTCTAACCATAACTCCCACAAGTTGCATATACAAGGAAAGAAGCTGATCCACAACCAAGAAAATCCAAATGCATGAATCCCTCATAACTTGACCAAGAATATAACTACGCACAAGAAACGTTCGTTCTCCCCACACCTAAACAGACTACTTTGGCAATCATAAAGTCCGTGATTTTTTTAAAGAAACTCTAGAGCCATTGGCAGAGAGAGGACACTACACAGGCCTGTAATTTCAGCTTTTCCTGGGGGGGCAAGGGCGCCGATCCCGGGGGGTCTTTGGGGGCCCTGGACCATCCAAAGTTGAAGTGGGCCCCGCTAATGGGGGGCCCAAATGATAAGGTAAAGTCGGTTCTCCTATTTCAACAGTACATGGTCATTCGTTTTCCCCTTCTACTAAGCTTATCTCCCTTTCGAAAATCTATTTCATTGATAAATCCCTCCCTGAAACTTGTGTGCTACAGTACTTATATAAATTACATCACGTATAATAAATACCTCCTCGACTGACTAAGGAGTTAATTCCTGCATTGCTTGTGTTGTTTCTGGAGTTTCGTGCATAACATCGATAAAGACCATTTAGTAAAAAAAAAGAAGGAATGAAATAAAAATGAAAATGTATTTTCTGTCCTTTATCCCTCGGAACGCCAAGATCGGGTCAAAAATGTCCCAAACAGTCAAAATATTATTTTTTGAGTGAAATTCTGTGTACTCCGCATACTTTCAGCAATGTAATAGCTTCATTTGGAAGAATCAGAATACAACAGATACGGTGTGCTTTACATGTGAGAGTGAGAAAGGAAGGTAGTTTGATTCTGATAGTTTTATATGTCGTACTTTATATGTGTAAATAAGTAAGAGACTCATGGTACCTTCATTTTTGTGCAGCCATGAAAATGGTTGCAAGATTAATATGATGTATTACTTTTTTCTGTATGTTTCATTATTTTGTAGTATCTACTTGAAAAAATAAAATACAATAAATAAATACAATACAATGCAATAAATAGTATACAATGAATACACCCATACTCTAAAATATCTTGATTTTGAACAAGTACTTTATTTCATACGAAAAATATGCATGCTTCGAAAATGATTCATCTTGACGTTCCGTGAGATGAAATTATCTTGGCGATCCGAGGGTTAAGGATCATTCATCGTGATTTTGTCATATACAAACATAATTTAAGAAAAAGAAATATATACAAGAAAAATAAGCTACAAGAAGAACTCACACAAAAGTAGGAGTGGACTTGCACTTGGAAACATATCCTTCAAACTGATGTTTGGATGCAATTATTGTTTCCCGTTAATACCGTAATTTTGAGTTTCTAATACAACTCATAGATAGGGAAATTACGTATATACAGCGAAAAAAAAAAGTATTTGGACAAGTTCGACAAAGAGGAAATCAGACTATCACACGTAAAACATGGACCATATCGAAATCTCTTGCCCTTTTATGATAATTTGGATACCTTAGATAGAATATTTATGAAACAGCTATCACTCGATACACCTGGAAGGTAACAGGCAACGAAAGAGTGACGACTACGTACATTAATAGCAAAAAACAGTATTTGGACAAATCAATACTACTCTCGAAAGAAATGTTCTAGATATCCTTTTGTGTACAAGAGCAGTCTACTTAGTGTATTGAAGCAATCCACACGGTGTCAGGTAAGCCAAGCTTGTTGGAAAGTCATGCTTTACCGTTGGATACATCATAAAGCAACGTAAACAGAGCAATTATTGCGGAATAGAATCAGTTCTGGACAACCAAGAAAACTAACTGTCCGGAATGAAACTTACATTCTTCATTCTGTGAACAATACTCAAAGAATTAGTGATAAAGATTTGGCTACTTCACTCGCCTAGAATATGTAAGTTAATGTGAGTAATTCATTGAACAACCAAAAGTTCTTTGAAACAATTGGAATCTAGAAGATGTGTATCCAGGGTATGATTACTGGCCACTCTATTAGTAATTACACAACCCCAAATCTTAACAGACCCTCCAACATTTTTATCATTTAAAACAATGTTCTGCTTTCTGAAAGCTTCATTCTTCGTTCGACACACGTCCTGATATCCATCGCTATAATACAAGTTTATCTTAGTCTCATCCTAGAAAAACAATAAACTTTTTCCAAAATTCCAGGCACTCATATTGATATTTCTTGGAACATTAGAACTTCTTCTTTCTGCTTTCTTCTGATATGTATGTTTTGTTTCTGATTACACATCTTCTGAATACCAGTTTTTTGTTCACATCTACACATCTGTAACATTAACTTGCATATTCTAGGCAAGTGAAGTAACCAAATCTTTAACACTAATTCTTTGAGTTTTGTTCACAAAATGAAGAATGTAGGTTTCGTTCCGGGCAGTTAGTTTCCTTAGTTGACCAAAACGAATCCCCAATAATACTCTGTTTTACGTTTCTTTATGATGTATCTAACGGTAGAGCATGGCTTTCCAACAAGCTTGGCTATGTCGCAGTACCTTTTACCTTCCGCACGTAATTTGAAATTAGAGTGAGCAGTTCCAATGTTGTTCAACTCAGTTTGTTCCCCATGCTGCTGCTAAATGCCTGATTCGGTGTGGATTGCTTCAATACACCACGCAGAGTGCTCTTGTGCACAAAAGAATTCCTAGAACATTTCTTTCGAGAGTAGTATGGGGTTGTCCAAATACATTTGTTGCCATGGATTTACGTAGTTGTCACTCTTTCGTTGCCTGTTACCTTGCAGGTATATCGAGTACTAGTTATTTCTATATCATTCTATCTAAGGTATCCAAATTATCATAAACAGGGAAGAGATTTCGAAATGGGCCACGTTTTGCGTGTGATACAGTCTGTTTTTGCTCCTTGTTTTCTCACTGTAGGTGAGAGAGAAGCTTCTTGAACCATGCCTGTCGAGACCGAAAACCGAGAATTAAAAAAAAAAAATATTTGTCCAATAAAGCAGTAGCGCGGCTAAAGGGTGAGCCGAATGGAAAGAGAACCACATTTGGAAAAACTGAATAACTCCTCTGCGTAGACTAACATTAGTTTGTTATTTCCTAAGTCTATTTTCTAGTGATATCAGAAACTTTGTTTTTATTAGTTAGAACATATGTTTTAGTGAATTTTTTAACGTTATGCAAATATAGTTAAATTCTGTAATAGCTGGGCCTGGGGAAGCCTTCATAATGCCTATATGTATACTATTATATGTGTTTTTATGAATATACAATACTTGGCAAAATCTGAATTGGGTTTGTATCATATGTGCCTTCTTGGATATATATATATATATATATATATATATATATATATATATATATATATATATATATATCTGAATGGGTCCCCCCAAAGTTAAAGAGAAATCGGCGCCCTTGGGGGGGATCAAAACTGTCCTGAAACATATATATATAACTACCCTTAATAAGCAACCGTGAAAAATTTTGTGCAGATTGGAAATATATATATGCATGTGAGAACCCACAATATATTTAACGGTTTAGTTGAACGGTTTAGAATGTCTGTCCCGAACAAACAATCATACATATATATTTAATCTGCCGAAGTAAATTGGGTACACAAGAAATCCTCGGGAGGGTTTGCAGGTTTGAGTTGCTTGGAAAATCTTAGCAATAGAAGTCGAATATTTCTACGAGCATATACAACATATACATACGAACATATACAGAAGCTTTTGGATAATCTTAAATCCCATTATAAGTTAGCAATGGGATACTTCAAGGCAAAAGTAGGGACTAAGCGGAGCAGTGACAAGCAAGTGAGAAAGTTTGGATTAGGCAAAAGAGACAACAGAGAATAACGAGGAGAGTGAAGAGAGACTAAGGAAGTTTTCAGAAACCAATAAAGGATTCATTTCGAGTGCAAGTTTTAAGAAGAAAACTCAGATGAAATGAACATAGAAAGGCTTAATAGGAAGGTATAAATTATTAAATTACAGTATATAACTCACCAGTTTCGTATCAGACGTTCTTTATTTTAAATAAGGTCCAACTGATTGTGTTAGGTGCGTCACCCTTTGTCAGCAACATATCGAAATTTCTCCTCACTTTAACTTTACTCGTCCAAAGTTGCGCCCACTGCTTGGGGGGTTTGGGGGCTGCGCCCTCTTCAGCAAAGCCAGACTTTGCGTGTTATTCATCCCCTTGATGTCGATATGCACCAAACCCAAAGGAGGTTGCCCCCATAGGGGAGATTTGCCCCATTTGTGGTCACCTACTCGTGATGGTACACTTTCATACCAAATTTCGTTTCTTTAGATTCAGTGATTTGAAAAATGTGTTTTCCGGTGGCCATTTGAGACTAAAGATGGCGACTTTCCTAACGTTTTCTTATAATGTTTGTGGCCTACTCGTGAAGGTACACCTGCATAAAAATATATTTCCCTAGCTCGAATGGTGTGGAAAATGGGTTTTGGGCTTCCATTTTGAATCCAAGATGGCGCCGTTTTCAAAGTGTAATATATTCTTAAACCATTCGTGATAATACACACGTATGCCAAATTTCGTATCCCTAGCTCAAACGTTGTGGAAAATGGATTTTGGGGTCCACCATTTTGGATGCAAAATTGCATCTCTGCATACAATTTGTAACATTTACTTCATCTACTAGTAATATTGTACCTTTGCACCAAATTTGGTGTTTCTAGCCCCAGCAGTTTACGCTTTGTATTCTACAGAACAATGGACTTTTCTGCCATTTTGGATCCAAGATGGCGACCTTTTCAACATTTTCTAGTATTTTTCCAAACTGCTAGTGATCTTGTACCTTCGAACCAAATTTAGTGTCTCTAGCTCAGTGTGGAAAATTGATTTCTTAGGCCCGCCATTTTGGATTCAAGATGGTGACATTTTCAACACTGTGTAATATTTTCGTAACCTACTAGCGATGTCGTGCTTCATACCAAATTTCATTTCAGTAGCACTAGTCATGTAGGTTGTGTATTCTATAAAATAGGTTTGGCGGCCATTTTGGATTCAAGATGGCGAATTTTTCAGTGTCGATTTTTTTCTCTTACCTACTCTTGGTCATACACCTTCGTACCAAATTTAGCGTTTCTAGCTCCAGTAGTTTGGCCTAGGAATTTTGATGATTAATGAATGAGTGACCATGTGGTTATATATTGTATGGATTGGAAGAAAAATACTTTGGACTAATTGTCGATTCGACAAAATGTCCTGTGGACGAAAAATTCGTTGGACGTAAAGTCGATTGTGGACGAAGTGTTTGTGGACTAAAAGTCCGTCGGACCAAAAGTCTACTGGACGAAGTGTCTTGTGGACGAAAAATACGTTAAACCAAAAGTCGATTCGACGAAATGACTTCTGGGCGAAAAATACGTTGGACCAAAAGTCGATTGGACGAAATGTCTTTTAGACGAAAAATCTTTTGGACCCAAAGTCGATTGGATAAAATGTCTTGAGGACGAAAAATCCGTTGGATGAAAAGTCTTGTAGACGAAAAAGTCAATGGGCGAATTGTCTTATGGACTAAATTTCACTGGACTAAATGTCGTATGGACAAAATGTCTTTGGACGAAACGTCACCCGGCCAGTATATTCGTTAGAGATTATATTCGTAAATATGCATTATGTTGTATTATAAATTGTTTGGGTATAGACTATTTTAAATAGGTATGAATACTATATAATTATTTTTATGTGCATAACAACATTCATTATATATTGTACTTCAGATAATAGACTTTAATACTATATATGGTTTTGTATTGATATGGTGCATACTGGATGGTTACATTAACTTGTAACCCTAACGACAGAGAAGACTTTTAGTTTGCGTCATATATATTATGAAATGTAAGAAAACTGTACCCTCGTTCTCAGTGCAAAATGTTTTGCGAGTATGATATCTGAATCATCTACTTTGTGGAATCACTGCCAAGTCGTATATCATCTAATATGATCAATGGAAGCAATAAACATCAAATTAATGTGCTAAAAATGTAGAACCAACTTCGCTTACATTACGAATGCAATTTATCTCATTAGCGCCGTTCTACACGAGAGAAATGTTCGTCCATTGGTTTTAGGTATGGAAATTACAAGGGTACATGTATGAACTTTTACTACCAGTTACGCCTATTTGGAAGGTATTTCTTTTGTGATGTTTATGAAAAAGCTTAATGTGAATGATTTAATATGGATGGTTTGATTTAGTAACCACTATTGGAAAATGGGACTGCATGTCCTCCCTCTCTCTCTCTCTCTCTCTCTCTCGCTATATATATGTATAAATCACAGCCATATTCAGTTCACTAGTGGATGAGGCCTCTCCCCGAAGGAAGACGTTGGTCTACTGCTCCCACGCTGACCAGACGGGTTGGAAGAGGAGAACCGAAACTCTCATTGTGATTCCCACTGTCTTTTATTCACAGCAGCTCCACAATTGTCCTCATGATGCTAGGATAACACCGAAATTTTTTAGATCCTACCCGGAATCGAACCCGGGACCGCTCACACTGAAGTAGAGCGCGCTACCGGCTAGGCTACTCAGGAGCTCATATATATATATATATATATATATATATATATATATATATATATATATATACCAGTACAGTCAATAAATTCGTGTACTGGTACCTAGAATATAGGCAACCAGTAGAACCCAGATGTCGTCATGGTTGCTGTGCTAGGCGTAAACGTCCACACACACACATACACACTGACACAGACACTTACACAGATCCATACTGACCTTCAAAATAGTCATCGTTAGCAGCGATGCACGTCTGCCAACGTTCGTAGAGCCGTTGACAACATGTTTGAAAATGGTTGGCGTTAGCATACATCTCTTGTAGGGCATCCTTTGTGGCAGTGATGATCTCCTCGGGAGAATGAAAGCGACGTCCACGTAACTTAGCTTTGAACCGGGGAAAGAGATCGAAATACATGGTGCGAGATCAGGTGAGTATGGAGGATGTGACAAAACTGTGATCTGCGGCCTTGGCAGCCCCTCCTGGACAAGAACAGAGCGATGTGCAGAAGTGTTGTAGTGCAGCAACATCTAATTCTTCCTGCGCCAAAGTTCAGGACGCTTACGACGTATTGACTCGCGTAGGCGGCAAAGGATCTCCTTGTAGCGAGTCTTGCTGACAGTTGCTTTTTGCTGGATGAATTCCATGTGGACAATTCACTACGAGTCGAAAAACAGATCAAGCATCTTTCCCTTGTGACCTGTCTTGTGTCGGGTTTTTGCGTTTGCGAGATGATGGCGATTTCCAGGTGGCTGCTTGTCTCGTTAGTTGTGGATCGTACAGGAAACACCATGTTTCATCTCCTCTTGTTACCCGGTTCAGGAACGTTCCATCAGCGTCAGCACTACGCAAATTGTCAGCCGCTCTTCACATTGCTCTTGTGTCAGAATGCGTGGCACACTGTGTTGGGTGACACGCGACATGTTCAAGTCATCCGTCAGAATTTTGTGACACGTGCCATTGCTGATCCGTACACTGCTGCTGCGATCTCCTCTACCGATTGGGAACAGTTAGCGCGCATCACCATTGCAACATCTTCGATCTTGAGATCAGCTGGGCCTTTTGATGGCCGACGAGTATGTTCATCATACTCTAAACTGTTTCTCCCCTGCGTAAAACGTTTGTATCACTTACTTGAACACAGTACACGTGCCTGATCATCTGCATCGTTCCTGTTGCGGATTTACCTAGTATTTGGCAGAACTTGATATTTGCCCGTTGCTCAAACCGCGACATTTTCCAAGTCCGCGGCAGTGCATTCAACTCCTTTCACAACAGAGATAGGACGTCTGTTTAAACTCCATGCAGACACCTGCCCCTTGCTGGATCGAGAGACTTACTTCTACTGATTCCTTCAGGACGTCACATCTCAGCTGTAGTACACCACTAGCGCCACACTGCGTCCAGTCCACGAAATTATTGACTAGTTGTGTATATATATATATATAATGGGATACTTCAATGCGAAAGTAGGAACCAAGCAGAGCAGTGACACGAAAGTTGGAAACTTTGGATTTGGCAAAAGAAACAAGAGAGGAGAGAAGTTAGTGGAATTCTCAGAAGCCAAAGAATGTTCATTTCCAATACATTTTTCAACAAACCGCCCCAGAGGAAATAGAATGGAAAGGCCAAAATGGCATCAAAAAGGAAATACACTACGTTCTATCGAATAACAGGGCAATTCTGCAAGACGTGTCTGTCCTGAAAAGTTTCAAAGTCTCGAGTGATCATAGGATGGTGAGATGTAAGCTAAAACTAAATACTAGACTTGAGAGAAAGAAGCTTATCAGAGGAAAACCGCCACATTTAGATCTGGAATATCTAGGGAAAAACAGAGAGACATTCGAGATAGAACTAAGCAACAGTTTTAGCGCCTTGGAAGAGATGATGAAGACCTCAATAGCAGAAATGCAATACTGACCGAGATAATAAGAGAAACAGCCAAGGAAATTGCAAGCAGCAGCAAGAAAAGAGAGAGCAAAATCTCAGAAGAAACTAAACTCTTGATGAAGAAAAGAAGTGAAATGAAAGAAGAGGAAAATTGCATCAAAAGGATTGAATACATAGAACTAAATAAAACCGTAAGGAACAAAATAAGAGAGGATGTACGAAGATATAACGAAAATCTTGTTAGAAATACCCGGTTTGTAAATATGAAACCGGAATTTGTGCATAGACGGCGTTAGCTGTCACTGTGGTTACCGTAAAACTGCGTCCCTTTGGTGTCACTTGCTTGTTTTGACTGCTGATAACGATTTGCAACTCCCAACCATACAAGTTTCATGTCATAGTGTAGTGGTTAATAGCGTTGAACATGGCCCAATTTGTATCTACAAACTACGATGTGCGGACAACATTGATTTTTTGTTACCATTCGAAGAAAACTGCTGCAGAATCGCATCGCATGCTTGTCGAAGCTTACGGTGATCATGCTCTTGGTAAGTCACAGTGCTATGCGTGGTTTACAAAATTTAAAAGTGGCGATTTCGACGTGAGAAACGAAGAACGTGGAAGACCACCGAAAAAGTTTGCAGACAGCGAATTGCAAGCTTTGTTGGATGAAGATAACGATCAAACGCAACAACAACTCGCGGACCAATTAAATGTGACACGAGAAGCAGTTTTCATACGTTTAAAAGCCATGCTTAAGATTCAGAAGGTGGGAAAATGGGTTTCACATGCATTGACTGAACGACAGCAGGAAAACCGAAAAACGTTTGCAAAATTCTGCTCGCCAGGTACAAAAGGAAACAATTTCTCCATCGAATTGTGACTGGTGACGAAAAGTGGATCTATTTCGAGAATCCTAAGCGTAAAAGATCATGGGTAATTCCAGGAGAACCGGTGACATCGACTGCAAGACTAAATCGCTATGGATCGAAGACAATGCTTTGTGTTTGGTGAATCAGAAGGGAGTGATCAATTATGAACTGCTGAAACTCGGCGAAACCGTTAATACCCAACGTTACCGACAACAAATGATCGATTTTCATGAAGCTTTGCGTGAAAAACGACCAGAATATGACCAAAGACAACATAAAGTGAATGTGCTTCACGATAATGCACCCTTCCACACAGCAAAACCGGTCAAGGAAACGATTGCGACGTTTGGCTAGGAAATCCACCCGCATGCGGCTTACTCACCAGACTTCGCGAATTCCGATTTTCACTTATTTGCATCCATGGGACACGTACTTGCTAACCAGCCCTTCACATCTTACGAAAATGGCTTGATGACTGGTTCGCAGCACAAGAGGTACAATTTTTATGGTCTGACATGCACACATTGCCGGAACGATGGCAGAAATGTATCGCTAGGAATGGCCAATACTTCGAATAAAATAGTTCTTAGCATTGTTATCCATTCTTTTCTGTACATAAATTCCGGTTTCGTATTTACGCACCTGGTACAATCGAGGAGAACAAGAGCCTGAAGAAAGCAAAACAGCAGCTCATGATAGGGAAAAGCAAATAATTGCAGTTAAGTGACCAGACGGGACCGTAACACGAAATAATGAAGAAATTATAAAAATATTTGAAAATTTCTAGAGAATTGTACTACTCCGAAGAAGAGCTAGGAAATGAAGCCTCAGGAGAAAATGATGTAGATGTCCCAGATGTAATGAAAGAAAAAGTGGATGAAGTACTTCGAGGGATGAAGAACGGAGAGACGCCAGAAGAAGATGGACTCACATCAGAGATGTTTAAATAGGAAGGTGAAAACATGAAAGAGGAACTTGCGAAATTATTCTCAATGTGCCAAAGGAAGAGAGGAATACCCTCAAGTTGGAATAATGTTGTTATAATTTTGTTGTACAAGAAAGGGGACAAAGAACGCGTCGAAGACTACAGAGCAATTAGTTTACTGTCAGTTATATACAAAATGTTCACCAAAGTTATTTTGAATCGTATTTAACGGGACTTGGATTTTAACCAGGGAAGGGAACAAGCCGGATTTCGTCGTGGATAGCACAATGGACCACATACAAACATTGAATGAAGTTATGGAAAGGACTAATTAATATGAACTTCCACTATGTTTGGGATTCATAGATTTTGATAAAGCTTTCGATTCGGTCTCCTTGTCAGCAGTACTTAAAGCACTTGAACATCAAGGCATCGAAAATACGTACATCAAGCTACTGCGAAACATTTATTCGACTGCCACATCTGTCATTAGACTACATCAAGAAAGTGAAAATTTTAAATTTGGAAAGGGGTAAGGCAAGGAGATTCAATTTCCCCAAAATTGTTTTCTCCGGTCCTGGAGATGTGTTTTCCAAAATTTAAACTGTGATGGAGTTGGAAATAAAATTAATGGCTAATATCTTCATCACCTACGGTTCGCTGATGATATAGTCCTGTTTGCTTCAAATGCGGAGGAACTACAAACAAGAATGGAAGAACTGAATAATGTGAGTTCAAAAATAGGCCTTAAAATGAATTTAAGTAAAACAAAGGTCATATACAATCAACATGCTCCAAAAAGGAAAATAAAGATTAGCGGAGAGATAATAGGCATAGTTAATGAGTATCTTTACCTAGGCCAGCTCAAAACATCGAATGCAAAGTTGACT
>JAGDQP010020507.1:13570-33177 GCA_022664845.1 Lepisma saccharinum | reverse complement strand
TAATAAGAAAAGTAATGTGGATAAAAGCACCAAAACTAATTTTATAAGAAATATGTTGACAAGAATTACTAGGATTTGTAGCAAAAATGCAGAAAAGAATGTAAACGTTTTTAAGGAACAGCTATATGAGAATGGGTATAGTAAAAGGGATATCATAAAGGCATCTATGGATTCTAGGGGAAGAGAAGGAGATGAGGAAGGAAAAGAGGTGATATGGAAAGGCATTATAGGGTTAGGAGAGGACACAGAGATTATTAAAAAGATATTAAGAAAGCATTGTGTGAGAGTGTACAGAAAAGGTAGTAGAAAGTTGTTGGATTTGGTCAGAAGTAAAGGAAAGGATAAAGGGAAGAAGGAGCAGAAAGGTGTCATTTATTGTATTAACTGTGAGGATTGTGATATGAAGTATATTGGAGAGACAGGTAAATTGTTGAAAGAAAGAATTAAACAACATAAAAGCGATGTGAAATATGGTAGAGAGAGTAATGCTATATTCAAACATGTAAAATAAAAAGGACATAATCTGGACTGGGAAAAAGTGATTGTATTAGAACATGAGGATAGTATGTGGCCTAGAAAATGGAAGGAGGCCTGGTGGATAGAAAAAGAAGTAGATAAGAACTTAATGAACTGGACCAAAGGTTTTAGCATTAATAAAGAATGGAAGATGATTGTTGACAAACACAGAGATATGTATGTTAATTGAGGTAGTAGGGGGCTCTAAGTTTGCTTCATGTTGATTCTCTTTCGTTAACATGGGATGTTTTATGGCGTCTCTGATTGACTGACTGTTCCGGCAAAGGGGGAGGCTGCTTGATCGGGCGTCTCTGATTGGCTGCTTGCTTCGGCCAATGAGGGAGCAGGTAGATTATTGAGCATGTATTTATATGTGTGTGATTTTTTGTACAGACTCAGTGTATGTCTGAAGAGGATCTTTGCTAGAAGGTCGAAACGTTACGTGTAATTTATTTTTTACGAATAATATAGTCTTGTTCAGCAGTTTTAGTGTTTTGATCTTAATTGCAAGACGTGCAAGTATGTTTTGTTGACGTAAATTATGCATCAAGAATCCGCATAGCTCTCCGTCAAGTCTGAACTGCAGGAGAAGCGAATGAGTGTTCTCCCTTTGTACATTCATATTCTTCCTGCCTTTAGAATATTTCTTCGACTTACGTTTTTACTTTTGTGAACTTTCAATTTCTTTTGAATACGATCAACATTATACCGATTTGTTTCTATAACAACCAACTTCTTTAACATATTCTCAACTGAATCAAACTCCTTCGTGCTTACTTTCTCCAAAAAAATATGGTTGCAACCCATTTTTGACAAAACTTAATGCATGTTCCTCGGACAAATCCGGATCGAAACGTTCAATTGGGACCATCATATCATATACGTAGTTCTTTACCGGTTAGTTCTCCTTCTGTATTCGCTGACGTAAACGTAAGCCTGGGTCCGCTGCAGCCTTTGGTTTTTAAAAGCCTGTATAATTGCCTTTCTAAATTCTTCATATGGCTTTGCTTCCAGTCCAAGCTTTTTGATTCGTAATAGTACCCAATCGCGACTTTTTCCAACAAAAGTGGTTGGTAAATTTTATTTTTTTGCCTGGTCTTCCTTCCAGCGATGTTGCTTTTTCGCCTCCTCAAATTGTTTGAGAAATTGTTCAATGTCATCCGTTTTGACATTGAACCTTGGTATCGAATATGAGGAACTGTAAACATTAACGATGTTTTGTATAGGTGGCTTTTCTTCATCCGATGATATATTCTTATTTCTAGACTTTGACCTTGTATTATAACTATGTTTAGCCTGTCTGTGCAGAAATTTTATATTGTACAAAGCATAACGTTCATAAAATTCTAACTGAGAAAAATCTAAACTTTCACTATGTTTACGTGTATATCTTGGCATTACATGTTTAATTTAATATAAGAAGGTTTTGTACTCTTTAAAAAAAATGGCGACCAGATTTAAACAGCTTGCAACTTGAGTCGAATCTTGAATCAATTGTCGGGGTAATTTAGCCTCCACAATGGACGATTCAATTTTCCAGCACTAATACAATACATTTACTTAAAGTAATGTCGGGATCATTACTACCTTTTATGACAAAATTTTGGCGCAACGTTACAATATTATTTAACGCTCTGTTTAACATCAAAATCATTACTATTTGGTCTAATACTTTTTACCAAATCGTCGCCTACAACTATGTCATAAAAAAACCGGAGCTTCAAACATGTCATCTTGTTGAGTGCGACGGGCTAATGTCAGATACTCCAATGTCCATTAATAACTCTAATTCACGATGTCCGGCACCCAAGATAGAATCTCTAGATGAAAACTACACCGTCACAGGAATTAATCACAATCGTCTGTGAAGGATGTATTTTCCAACTAGTTCCGGAGTTTGATCCAACCATCCATTCGTAAGCATTCCACTTCAATACCGTCCAACTATTGAAAGGTAAAAGGGTCTAGGAATGGGTGCTGACTTGATCAGTTCAGTTCGTAGCTCAGAATCGTATTTATGTGACTCAAGTGGTAAACCTCAGTTGCTCATAACATCTTACTTGCTCTTTTGATATTGGACTAGGAAGCGGTAAATGAAATATAGAAATTCCCTTCTTCAATTAACATTGGAATGTTCCAGAGGCTAAATCTAAGTTTCCGGCTGGTGTTACCAAATATTGCGCTAGTATGGATATGACAAAACATAAAATCAATATTCAAATAATTTGTTTAAAACAATTAATAACACTTGAAGCTTCCTTGGAGCATATGCTAATACTTCAGAATGTAGAGCAAGTAGCCCCGAGAAGTAATACTCAAATATCGTAAATTAGGTATTTTATTCTTTATAAAATAGATAAATTAATCCTATAATTGAAGTTCCATTCAACGTTACACACGTTGAATAGACTATTTATCTACAACCTTAATCCGCTTAAAAATATCGTGAAACTTAACAATAAGTCAAATACATTCGTGACTCACTTAACTAGAGGTAATTAATAACCTTAAGCTTTATACTTTTCGTAAAATTCAAAAAACAACTGTTCAATACATAAATCTTATAGTTTTAACTTGTTGCGATGTTAAAAACTATGCTGGTATCTAGTACCCATGAGCTAAATTTCTTGAATACATAAAAACAACTTAAAACGCTATTCATACCGTTTGTTATTTTTGTTTTCTCTTTTAGACTAACGTTGAGTTTAAAAAAAACGACATACAAATTAAATAATTAAAGACTAAATACGCGAGAAATTCTATAAATTCCTATTTATCTTTAAGTTCACCAAATTACCTACTGAAAGCAGCACCAAGATCATATCATGTTTGGGCCCTCTTCTGACAACTTCTTGGCAGACGCAAATATTTTTATCTGTACTAGGGATGGCCAGATCCGGATCTTTTCGGAACCGGATCTCGGATCCCACCGGATCTGGGTCTGCATCCGGTTTTTTTCGGATCCGGATATATTTTGATCCGGATCCGGAAACTTTTGGCCATCCGTAATCTGTACCTACATAAAAATCGAGTGTTCAGTAATCCGCTTAACTAAATTAGGGTTATTAGAGAAGGTTAATCATTTAGTGGGACTGCATTTGGAATCCTATCACCTAATTTCTTTCCTGTAGTAGTCACTAAAACTACATATTCTGTGATATTGACTACAATCTCTTTCTGCATAAGGAAAGAGAAAACACTAATTGAAAGTAAACAAGATCGGATATTCTTAACAACAGTTGCTTAAATGCCTTAAATAAAAATATAAATTTTAAAATCAAGTAAAGAAGAGAAATGTCCATCGAACTTAAGCTTAAAGAGAACGTGTATCATTCGACATATTTCTTCGTGTTTTGTAGAATTTCTGATCAAGACTATACTGTATAACCCCGAAATCCGAACTAATTGGTCTGAGTTCTGTTCAGATACAGTAATATTCGAATTATCTGAAAACGTTTAAAATATTCAGTAAATGTACCAAATCATCGCCAATTTTTATTAAAAGTCGGTATGACCCATACACTCCCCCGCCCCACATAATAGGAATTTCACGATCAACCTACACATGGAGGTGTTCGGATTATCCTAAATTTCGGATTACCGGGGTTATACTGTATTAGTTAATATGTAGACTTTTCATATGGTAAACGCTTTGTAACATTCAGAATAAGACATCAATGGACACTTTGTTTGAGAATCATAGACTTTATGCCTTTTACATTTGATTGTCGTACAAAGACTATCCGTTTGTGGATAATTTGACTAAATGGAGTTCTTTTGTCCACATTGCTAATACCAAAGCAAAGAAAAGAACAGACTTTTGGTCAAATTGTCGAGATATGGAATTTTGCTTTGGTACGGCAATCATTTGTGATGAAGTTTTTGTCTACTTTTTTAGTATTCGACTAACCCTAGCTCAGGAGATAGTGCGTCTGAACACGAATCGGGCAGCCCGGTTTCAAATCCCGACCAGGACACTGGAGAATTTTCTCGCAGTGTTCCAATGCCTTGCGCTCTGAGGTGCAGTTAGCCTCCTATCAAATTGACTACCAGAGTGTCCTTCGTATTCCTGGCACCTTGGGAGATAAAGGCGGTCGAGCATGGGAGTGACCACACTACCTTCAGATCGGCCGTAGACCGAGAATCTGCTTAAGTGCTACCTCCACATCCCACATGGCCGTTCACAGCACGTGCGCATCATAGAGGCGATAGCTTTATTATCTTTAACTTTTATTATCTTTAACATTTGTCAATATGTCAATTTGAGTCAATGTTGCAAATATGTTCTTTTAGTTTCGTATACCAGAATATATATAGAAGTGATCGTGGAAGCCGAGCAGGTGGTGTAGCAGTGTGTATTAACTCTAAGTGGCCTAGTAAAATGAGAGAAGATCTGAAAACTGACTGTGAAATTGTTTGGGCTGAAGTGCGTCTTAATGCAAGCAAAAAATTACTAATTGGTTGTTTCTACCGTCCTCATAAAAATAGTCCCAGGGAACTGTTAATGGCCTGCAGAGATTCAACATTAGCTGCACTTTCAGAGGGTGATGTGTTATTGTTCGGAGATTTTAATATGCACATGGTGTGGTCAAGTATAAAAACTGGTGTTCCCGCAGACAGTAATGAAGCTTGGTTCATGGAAACTTTTATACATGGTTTCGGACTTTCCCAACACAATATGCAGAATACAAGGGGCAATAGAATTTTGGACTATGTGTTATCCACATGTGATAAATGTACTATCACTCCATCTCTAAATTTACTTTCATCTGATCACGAGAGTTTGGAGGTGGAACTATCCATTAATATATTAAAAACAAAGTTGAAAGCTCCTCCTTTCACTCCAAGGCAGCATATTCCTCTCTGGAGAAAAGCTCGTTGGAATGATATTAACCACGCTCTTTCTCTTTTCCCATGGTGTATACTTGAAAACTTAACTGTAAATGAAGCTATTGATTTGTTCACGAATGTAATTCATGCTACCTGTAAAGACTTTGTCCCTACAAAGAAATTCCGATCCTCTAAATATCCTCCCTGGTTTGATACAGAAGCGCGGTCTGTTTTGAAAAATAAAAAACTTGCATGGGAGCTTTGGAAGCAACATCCTAATGCACATACTTATAGCTCTTTCTCCCAGATCAGGCGCTACTCCAAGAAATTGCTTAGGGCAAAGTATCAAAATTATATTAGCGAGGTAACATCTGAAATATGTACCAATCCTAAAAGATTTTGGTCCCTCATAAACTCAAGAAGATGTCAGTCACGTGTTCCGACAGAGTTAATTTACGATTCGGCTACAGCGGCTGGTGAAAAGAGGGTACATCTATTGAATGAATACTTCTCCAACAATTTCTGTGTCCAATCTCCTCCTTTGCCACCTCCTCAGCTTCAACCGATCTGTTCACATTCACTGTCTTCATTAAGTACATCATCTGATGAGGCAAAATATCTGCTTTCTTCTTTACCTCTAAATCGTTCTCCCGGCTATGATAACATTAGTGCTATTTTTTTTACGTAATACTGCTGAGTCATTGACTTACCCTTTTTCTCGTATTCTAAATAGATGTTTTGCCGAAGGTGTATTTCCTTCTTCTTGGAAACAGGCTAATATTATACCCATTCTGAAATCTGGAGATAAGACCCATGTCGCTTCATACAGACCCATTTCTCTTTTATCTATTTTATCTGTGGTGTGTGAAAGAATCATCAAAGATAGACTTTATAATTTTGTCTCACCCTATCTAGACTCTGCTCAACATGGCTTTCTTCCTGGTAGTTCCACTCTTACAAACCTGTCCTTGTTACTCTCTGATGCTACCCAATGCCTGTCCAATAACACACAACTTGATGTCATCTATCTAGATCTTAGTAAGGCTTTCGATAGAATTGATTGTAA
The DNA here is from genome assembly GCA_022664845.1 of Lepisma saccharinum. Taxonomy (NCBI): domain Eukaryota; kingdom Metazoa; phylum Arthropoda; class Insecta; order Zygentoma; family Lepismatidae; genus Lepisma; species Lepisma saccharinum. The sequence continues at coordinate 26,765 of JAGDQP010020507.1, read as the reverse complement.
TCTTCTTCTTTATAAATTAACTCACCGATTCAATATCCATGGTAACTTCCTTTCATTATTGCGAGACTATCTCACTGGCCGCGAACAACGTGTTGTTCTTTCTGGATCATCTTCTAATTTTGTTCCCGTTCTCTCTGGTGTACCTCAAGGTAGTGTTTTGGGCCCCCTCCTTTTCCTTCTATATATGGACGATCTCCCATCTCATCTCTCGTCATCTGAAACCAAAATTCTTCTTTTTGCTGACGATTGTAAATTATTTCGAGAAATCAGATCATTACAGGATGTTGCTGATCTCCAAAATTCCATCTCTGACCTCTTGGACTGGTGTGATGCGTGGAACGTGAAAATAAATCCCTCAAAATCTTATTTTCTTACTATTTCATTAAAGAGGAATCAAATCCCATCTGCCTATATCATTGATGATAATCCTATTGCTAAAGTTTCTTCTCAAAAGGACCTTGGAGTGGTATTTGACGAAAAACTTCTATTTGCTGATCACGTGACTTCTGTAACTAACAGTTCTATGCGCTTACTTGGTCTTCTCTATAGATTTACAGAAATTAAGGACCTTCATTCATTGAGTATGTTCTACAAAACCTTCATCTCCCCTAAAATTGAATATTGCTCCCCAATTTGGAACATGGCTAGTATTTCTAATTTATCTCATATTGATTCTGTTCTGAACTTTTTTCTTGCTATAGTCAAAAGAAGAATACCATCAGTACGTAGCTTCAGCAAACCAGAGTTATTATCCGTTCTTGGTCTCCACGTACCCTCTTCTCGTCGCACGCTGGCAGATTTGATGTATTTATACAAGTTACTTAACGGTAACCTTAGAACTGGAGAGTTGATATCTAAATTTTACTTCCGTGTTCCCTTGCGAATAACCAGAAATAATAACCTCCTTCATTGTGCCACGCCTAGGTTAAGTATACTGCAGCGCTCCTTATTCCATAGACTAGTAATTATGTACAATAACCTTGATTCAAATATTGATATTTTCGGATCTGAACACACTTTCCATCGAACGCTAAATACAAATATGTGAGTTATTCCTCTTGTGTAGTATAATCGTTATGTTTTTTATATCAATTGCTGTGTTATGTGTTGTTTAAAATTTAATTTCATGTTATTTAGTTTGTAGTAAAGTTATTTAGTTCGTAGTGAAATTATTTAGTTTGTTGCATTGTTATTTTGTTTCTGTGTAAAATGGCAACTCAAGCTGTATCAGAAACTTAATAATAAAAAAATATATAAATAAATATACTGCTTAAAATTATTTGATTCTTTACCTTTAGAATCCATTTTGTGAAGGATTTGACGTTTGAATGTGGATTTTAATTCTGACCTTGAAGCCTCTGATTTTCAGACCAGGATATTGATGGGGAGGTTCGGAAGACTAGAAGCCAAGCCTTACATGAGTTGTCAACCAGGCATTTGCGTGTTGAAACTGAAGAAAGCCTTCAAATACCTTATTAAAAATAGTAACTTACGGGTCGAACCCACGTGCTTACACATGTCCAACTGAGGCCTCCTTATATTGCTCCTTAGACATCGGGTCTAGTATTGAACGAATTATTTTTATGTGCCATCTTGATTGTTTCATGTGCTTGCAACTAGTGTTTTGTTTGTTTATTTTGCACTGTCATTTACAACCTACATGTTTATTTAGGTTCTGAATTTATTATGAAATGCAGACTACTACTCAATTTTGACTAATTATTTTCCTTTACAATATTATTAACATTTTTCGAAGCTATTCATTTATGAGTAATTAATGGCAACACAGAGCACATGTGTTTAATTGTACTTCAGTTATTCCCTAAAGTTATCAATTACTTTTAGGAAATTTGGCAAAATTGGAAAATCGCAGAGGAAGGAATACATTAATTTTATGACAGATGTTGCAAATATGAATGGAAGTAACATGGCTAATATTATAAAATACGCAAATGTGGAATCAGTTCAAAACATCTCACTTAATGAGCTGCATACGCAGGTAAGATTTTGTTTAATTCACCTTCTTTTACTTTTAGATATACTTCCTTAATACAAAAACAGTTTAATTTAGCACAAGGTTTGTGCCATATAGCGTCTAAGTATGTTCAAAAAGTGCCGATTTATTTAGTAGGTACAATACGGAAGCTGTCAAATTAAACTTGAAATACTAAACTAAGATTTTATCACAGAATCAATGTCAATATTGATGGTGAGTGATGAAGTACATTGCTTCTCAAATCTCGAAGTATACTGTTCAAGTTCCGAAACACACACGATAACTGGACATTGATCATGCTGCATTATTAAGTACGACAGACATTTACGCACCAATAGTAATATATCTCTCAACCTGAGTTCCGACATAATGAACCTAGTATTCATTTTAAAAAAAAAGCGGTCAGCAGAATTGCCGTAGGTCCTATGTATAACAACAGGGAAGGCGCATTCAGCTCCTCACGTTGCTTCACACGAATTGGCTATCTTGCGAAATCGACAATGGGTTGCAATTGAGTGGTACTGACCGTTAGTATCTTGTATACTCGTAAATATATATTTGAATTGCTACGATCAGTTTATTTGCATATCGTTTATAATCAAATTTTGTGGGTCATCAGTTAACAAAAGTTCAAGAGAATATTAAATAATATATTTAAAGATGGTGGTCATTTTGTAGTAAAGAAGGTTTGTACGCATAATAGCTTTTAGCAAAGTAAATTTAATTAGTTAATATTTTACGCACAGTGTCTTCATTTCAATTCTATTGTAGAACAAATCTAGTAAATACTAGTCCTGCCAGATCTCTGTATTTACGAAAAAGGCACTAAGAATTATTAATTTGAAATTATGTATTTACAGCTAATAAACCTACCATATTTACTGCTTTGTAATATATAATAATAAGCAGATTTGCAATTGATAGCATCAAATCTTGAGAAAGGACGTGCCCTGAACTGACTGTGGTGAGAAATCATCAACGGCAATTATTTACTGCCTGTACAGCCACGATCTAAAATAAATGAAGGTTGAAATTACAAGAAATAGTAGCATTTTCTTCCAAGAGAATTGTTGCACTGTACGCCTCATAGTTAGACAACCAACATGACCGTACAAATATGCGCGAAAACATGGAAAGCCAGGATATTCCTCTATTTGGAGCAAAAAAGAATTGACTTGTTCATCATCATGTAGAGAACCACGAGAGTTAGAAATAAATTCCATCCTTGTCTTGTACAAACACACACACAGAGATAGATAGAGAGAGAGGGGGGGGAGGAGGATAGCATAGAAAAATACGGGGAAAGAGAGAAATAACAGAAAATAGAAAACAAGGAAAGAGAGAAAGAAAAATGGCGCAAGATATGCAAATAAATGACATTTGCACGCTTATAAACATATTGTCTGCGTCTCTCTGTCTATTCCCCCATCTAGTTCTTTAGTTTTCTTCCTGTGCGGGATAAATCACTTTCAGTACCTATCACGAACAAAATTTAATGTCTTTAATTCCTAGAAGAAAATATTTGGAATGTCGCTCGTGGAATCGATCCAGAGATCTTACGAATGAGAGTCCCACACGCTGATCCTTTAGCTACACCGACCTTAACAAATGTGTTGTTAAATCAGCCATTAAACTCGCTACCCTCAGCAGTTATTTATAAAGTATATACATATCTACCGTTAAAAATAAAAATCAATTTATTAGAAATTCTGCGTTCAAAATGTTTTTGACAGAAGTGGTGATGCAAACAGTTGGGGTTGAATACAGCGCCGAGAGCAACAGTTGTTAGTTGTCTATCGTGTCGTATTGATATAATGCTGACTCACGAAATAAGTAACCTGTTCGATCCCCGACGAGCGGCTGAGATTTTTTCTTAAAAATATATTTTGAAAAGTTTTAATTTATTATTAATAATTCCTTTCTTGCATTTTCAAGATTGTTTTGAAAAGTGCATTTTTGAAAAAAAAAAAGGGTTTTTCTTTTTGTCTTAAAAAAAGGTTTGGCTAAGTTCATATTTATTATTAATAATTGCCTTCTTCCATTTTTTCTAGATTACATAAAATTAGTGACCATGGGTTAGGGTAGGTTAGGTAAGGTCAGTTTCGTTTATGTATCTTTATACTTTCTTTACTTTCTTTCAAAATACATTTCTATCTGTTTGTTCGAACCAGACTTTACCTAACCTCCGCTAACCCATGTTAAATAACAATGCAACTCAAGGGGGCTAGGCGCAGGTCTGGGTGAGCAGTGGGCGTATGCAAAAGTGTTAAATTGCATATGACCACCGCTAACAGGGGAAGCGCTCCCTGACGATCACGCCAAACAGCTCCTTTCGGACGCACAGTGCTCCCGTGCACACCACGCGGGCTAAACCTGGTTTATGTATATATATCCTAGCTTTCAATAGCCTTTGTTTGTATGCCAAAGCAATTATGAATATTAAATGTGAACATATAGAAATAAATTTTGAATGAAAAAGGAGAAATTGTTGCCCCTGCCGAGATTCGAACCCAAGTTTGTTGTGTAGTAAGCGAACGTCTTACCACTGCACCAAGTAGGTACGGAGCAATTACTGGTTGGATCGTTATATTTCAGTGGATGGGGTCGGAGCCTGTAACTATGACGTCGCAGACACGATGACTTTGACTTGTTACTATTCCATTCTCAATTTTTGTGTGCGGGGCGTAAACATTTGCATGATGCGTTGTTGGAAGTGGGCCACCGATTCCGCGTAAAAAGTGTGCTTGTGCTAGATTATCATCTCTGGAGTGTTCCTAGTTAGTGGTACGCTTCGGGCATGAATGATTGTGTGGAAATGATTTTAACTGAAATCTAAGAATTTCGGTCGATACAAGTTTAAAATGTATATCAAATGGAACAAGTAAAGCCGCTTAGGGTAAACAATGTTTCAAAAAACTTTCCCTTTAATTTCCTTTATTAGCCGAGGTTCAGCTAATAGCTGTTCTTTCACCTTACCCTTGTCAAATCATACAAATAAAAATACACATACAAAAAAACACAAATACGTAATAGAAAAAGACCGAATTAAAAAAACATACATGAAAACTGCCTTAAAACACAATAAAAGCATATGAAAGTTAAATATAAAATGATAATGCATACATAATAATTAAAAAACAAACACGCGCACACAATACAAAATAGAAACGTACAGAAAAGTGCCTTAGTAACACAACACTATAAAAACATATGAAAGTGAAATATCACTGGTAGAAGAGCATAGTCTTTGCTGATTAAGCAAATATACACTTAGAAGAGTTTTAAATTCATTTTGCGTACTTATGGATACTAGACCTAGAGATAAGTTTTCCATGGAGATAAGCGGGTGTTTTCTTGTCAATGGTGTTGTGAATTGTGCAGCAGAAACGAAACAACCTTCTTCGATACATTGTCAAAATATTTTTCTCCTTTAATAGAGGGAGAATATGTTCGAATTTACGAAGGTTGAAAGCAAGCCGAATGCAGGAATTTTGGACTTTTTGAATGGATCTGACTTTGTTGATTTGAAGGGAAGGGCCATATACGGCATTACCGTAATCAAACAAGGCCATAATTAGTGTTTGTATTAGATGTAATTTTGTTTTTGCCGCGAGCAAGTCACGTGATCTATATAGGCATCTTAAGTTATTTAGTGCACGTGAGCATACATTAGCTATATGAGGATTCCAGTTAAGATTTATATCCATTAATTATCCAAGGTTTTTAATATTAGGTGAATATCTGATGGTATAGTTACTCAACTTTATATTAAGTTCCGATGTATTCAGTTTCTGAAGTTGGGTAGCTGTCCCTATGACTGTATATGTACATTTTGATGGATTAATGACTAACCTGTTTTCGCTACAAAATTTTGTATATTTTGCAGATCTTCATTAAAAAGATTTATTGTTCGCTTCATATTTCCTGGTGCGAATTTAATAAATAACTGCGTGTTATCGGCTTAACGGTGAATTTGAGCGTTTTAAACAACTGAAACTAAATCTGAAACATACAAGGAAAATAAAGTTGGGCCTAATATTAATCCTTGAGGAACACCTCTTTTCAGAGTCAAAGGCTCAGAAATTTTTGTGTCAGGATACGTCAGAAAAACACGTTGTTCTCTACCTTGTAAATATGATTTGAACCAATCAATACTTATAGTAGAAAAACTATAGTGCTTCATTTTGGCAAGAAGAAAATCATGTTCAACTAACTCAAAGACTTTCTTTAGGTCTAAAAGAACCAAAACTACAGCAAACGAATCATTCAACTCATGTAATATTTCATCGGTAACTTCTAAAAGAGCGGTTGTCGTACTATGAGAACCTCGAAATCCCGGCTGAACTGATTAAAATACCTTCATTGCGAATAAAAGTATTCAGTTATTTCGAAACAATTTTCTCACTTACTTTTAACAAGATTGGTACTACAGATATTGGTCGTAGCTCATTAAGTGATGTGACAGTAGGTTTTTTGGCAGTAGTAGCACCTTAGTCTGTTTCCATACATTACGGAAACAGCCGGTTCTTAAAGAGTAATTTATAATATGTGTCAGTGGTGAGAACTTTAATGAGAGTTTCAGCATTTTAGCTGTTATTTCGTCCAACCCTCCCGCATTTGATTTAATGCTGTATACAGCCTTCTGTACGTCATTCTCATTTACGGGGAGTAGGGAAAATTTGTCTTTAACTTTCTGAGATAGATTATTAGAATATAATGCGATCTGTGAACGAAGATCAGTTTTAGGTACAAGGGCATTAGTTGCTAACACGAAATGATTGTTCAAAACATTCGGGTTGTTAAACTCCTTCGGGATAGATTTAGGGAAGTTATTTCCTATTCCAAGTTCCCGCAGAGTTTTCCATTTATCTCTTCTATTTTTCCCAATGTTAATGCGGTATGAAAGATAAGCCCTTTTTCTTGTCGAATAACTGATGTAGTGAAATTGCGTAACCATTTATATTCTTCCCAATGAGTCTGCAGTCAGGTTCGTTTGAATTTATGGAATGTGCATCACGCAGTTTCATTAGCAATTTAGTATTACTTGAAATGAATGGAAGTTTGTGTTGATTAATTTTTACAGTTTTAATAGGCGCATATATATCCATAAGATTCCTTAAGGAGTTCTGCAGAAAATTAACTTTGCCTTCTAATTCCTTGAATGTTGTAATGATATTTCATTCAATAGATTGTGCAGATGTGTTGAATTGGTGTTCCTCTAACGATGCGAAATTCCTGTAATACATAGTTTCAGGTGACCTTTTACTTGAACAGGCTATATTGAGTTTCGCGTAAATTAGAGAATGGTCAGATGTGCTGACAGGCACACCAACCCCATGTGTAAAACTTGTGTTCCTGTTATCTGTAATAAACAGATCAAGCAGTGATTCTCCTGTCTCAGTGATTCTTGTAGGTTCGTCTATTATCTGCATGAGGTTAAAGTTAGCTAAAATAGTTTTTAAATAAATAGTTTCTGACTTATGTGGAACAAGTTGGTCACAATTCAAGTCTCCAGTAATATACAAGTGATCAACACGTGCGTAAATATTTCTTATTAAATCTTCTAAAATATTGAGTCTAGAGTAGGGTATGCTAGTAGATTTATAAAGGGAGATTATACCTAAAATTTTGAAATTAACACAGGCAATTATTGAAATATATTCAACTTCGCTGACCTCATCGTTTTTTATCATTTTCACCTGCAAATCATTATGGTAATACAATAATATACCACCACCTTTTTGACCTCTATCCTGTCGAATTACATTATAGCCAGGGATGCTCACTGCCTCTGAATTCACAGATGCATGAAGCCAAGTTTCTGTGACTACGAAAATTGTACATTGGTTGCTCAGAACTAAATGACTAACTTCATCCATCTTAGGAACAAGGAAAAGTACATTGGGGTGTATGATAGTAAAATTAGCAGTTTGTTGTAGCAAAGTATTAGAGTGACCTATAGGCATTGCATGTTGATCACTATAAACATTTTTCTCACCATCATCATCGGAGCCTGGGATCTGATATCTAACATAATGGGAATTGTGCATATTGTTCTTTAAAAAGGATACTTACCTATAAGATTTGGATCTATGCTCTCCTCCGTAACACAGTTGTTACACAAAATATATAATATTGAATAATACTAATTACTATTTACACTGGCATTATGTTACTTATAAACTAACATTGTAAAATTCCTGGGATCGATTCCAACGGTCGACTTTTTAACTGAGGTTTTCCAAGATTTTTCCTGACCAATACCAGGCAAACACTGTGATGGTATCTATAAATTGGTCCTGGCCGTCTATCTTCCAACACACTATCCCAGCCCTTTCCCGGCTTGTTTCTCACATGCCTAAAGGCCTTGAAATAATTTGAAACAAATCCTTCCAGGATTCTTTACCCCACCCTATACCGGCCGATTTTTGTTTATTTGAGTTATGCGTAAACAACAAAAATCAATTAACACATTTACACAAATCATACACTGTACGTGTGAATGTACAAATATACTATATTGGGTGTCAAGAATTTTAAGATACACCCGCTCAATCGTCCTTGTCAATTCTCGGTGGTAGAGCGTTGCAGTAGCATTCGGGAGGTCGTGGGTTCGATCCCAGCATCAGACCAATCTGACTGACGGTTTTCCAGGATTTTCCCCAGTAACACCAGGCATATGTCGGGATTGCACCTTCAACATAGGCTCTGGCCGACACCTTCCCGAGTCCTTTCCCCCTCCCTATCCCAGTCTGAGCTTTAGATGCCTAAAGGCTATAAATAAAATTAAAATTAATTGTCAATTCAAAGTGAGTAATTACAGGGCATATAAATTAAATCCAATTTGAATATATCGCTGTAGAAGAAACTCACAAATACAAGCAGAAATGTTATTTGAAATCTTTAATATTTAAAAATTTTATTATTTGAAACTTAATTTAAAATAAAATTAAAAACAGACAATTACGTTTTCCAGGTTCGAACTTATTAACACATTTTTTTAAAAAAACGAAGTGATCAGGATTCGAACTCGCGACAAGTTGCACGAGAGGCAGACGCGATATTCATCATACCACCGAGGAGACTTCTTTATTCTGATTATGATAACACAGTATTTATTGTAAACTATCGATCTTGTGCGGGTGTGCGATCTCATAACAAAACAAATATGATATTTTCCGTGTCAAAGCATTGCTCTTATGAACTTAAGATAGAAAAAAATGAGCAAATCAATACGTTTTAATTAAAAAACGAAAAACGTGTACGTGTTTCATCAACTAACTAATTGGTCGAGCGGTCTGCGGCGGTAGGCTATCGACTCAACGGTCCCGGGTTCGAGTCCCGGCAAGGGCATGGATGTGGATTTTAACACTTAACAGCTAAAAGGCAAATCGTGACGGACCGAAGTTCAAAGTTACTAAACTGGCCCATATAAAAATAAAGTTAACAAGTTAAAGTTAATCAACTAACTAACATCCTGGCTTCCTCGGACACGCTGAATTACATAAACAACAACCTATTTCGTTCCTCATTGGATCCTGCCAGCCATTAAATACCGTCTGCACAAAGTGTGTCTGTAAGTACCAAAGTTCACTGATTACTTCCCACCCCCTGTTCCAGTACATCTATGCATACCCCGTACTTTGTTTTCGGAGAGTGTTATCCCACTACCGTAATACAGGCCATCTACCGTAATATATGAGACTATGAGACTTAGGCTCTAGTGGAAAGCGAAGAGCGATTGAAGAGCGCGAACTTCACGAATCGCTAGTTTCTAAAGTAGATCGTTTTATAAAAAAGTGTGAGAACATGAATGGAAATAGGCATAATCGACAGCAACAGAGCGTGCAAGTATGATACGGAGGGCACAGCAGACGCGGACAAGATGATGTGTTGTGATGACCAAAATAGAGACGACTATCAATTACAGTATTGCTTGTGCGAACGATGGTTTACCCGTCTTTGTATTCAAATGACAGAAGAACAATGGTATGTACAAGACGAACTCGGTGATGATATTCCGAATGAATTGCGTTGGAAGTGTGACCAATGCATCCCGAACATAGAGATCAAGGCCGGGGAATAAATGTTTTCTTTGGCGGCATTAGATCAGATGCTTAACCGAGTATTTTATGAAAAGTTTCAAGTCTAGATGAAGTTAATTCAATTTACCCAGGTTACCAAAGAAGACCTTTAGGTTACCCAGGAAAAGTTTCAAGTTGAGATGAAGTCCTTCAGAGATGAACTGAGATCTACCATGAAAAATCTCCGGTATGAGATAAAGTCTAGTCGAAAAGATCTTCAGAAGGATAGTAATTCTAATAAACAGAAACTTGAGAGTAAGGTTGAGGAAGTAAGCAGGACGTGCGAGGCTGCTAGTGACGTGTTATCCAAACAGCAGGCCGAATTGTCAAGAAAGATGGAAGGAGCAAGATGCTATAATATGATCAATGAACTGAGTACGGATGACCGTACTCCCGAGGGTATCATGGAATGTGAAAAGACGAAGGACTGAGAATGTAATCTAGAGGAAGCATGTATGACACAAGGAGGTCGTAAATAGAATGGCCCCACTTGGCCTTGCTTTATGCATCTTTGGCTCAACGGTTGTAACCAGATTTAGTTACTTTTTGTAACTAGATTTAGGTACTTTTTATTCCATTTTGTGACCCTTATTTTTAATTGTAAAAAGTAGTATTATTTTGTAGAAGAGTATGAGCCCTTTTATCCAACCCCTATTTAAGATGCCATAAAAGCTATGAACATATTTTCACCCCCTCTTTCGTACCCCTATTTAACATTAAATTTAATTCATATTATGAAAGAGTACGGGCTATTTTACGATGCCTTGAGTACTGCATTTCGACCTAACGCCCAGAATACACTCGGGGTGGCTTTGAATTTAATCGGAATTTAATCTATTTCATAAAAGACTACGAGCTCTATTATTAAACCTTTGAGCCCGTGCTCGAGATAACCTACAGAACATTGTATAGGAGGGCATAGTAGACTTCTACCCTATACTTTGGCGCTCTACCCAGCCCCCGGGGCATATCTGCTAAAGAACATAGACCATTTTATAAAAGAACATAGCACACCTAACCTACGGAACGTGGTGTAGCAGGTTAAAGTAAACTACTTTCCCAGTCCCCGTGGCATATTTGCTAAAGAACACAGCGTATTAGTTCTGGTTGTTGTAGTTACATTTCATAAAAGGCTACGAGCTTAATTTAAGCTTACATATCACATAAGGCTATAATAGCAGGGTATAAGGGCATTATTATATAATTATTTTATGAAAAAATAATAAAATATGGTTATTAATATTCCTTTATACTATACTACTAAACCTCACAGACACTTATTTCAATAAAACAACAACTAATTAACATAGCAAAAATTACACAGGGCTTTCACCATAAAATAATACCAATGTTTTATGTATACTGCTAACTAAACCCATCTGGCTAACCCATCTCATGACCAACACACACACACACACACACACGCGCGCGCGCGGTTTATGGAGAACTTAATCTCATGCCAGGAATCAACACACACACACACACACACACACATAAGGTTTACGGATGATTTAATCTCGCACCAGGGATCATTCTCATAAACGAATAAACTGCAAGGTACTTCCTAATAAAATTTCTTGTTATACTCGTTTTGTCATATAAAGCTCATAAACGACTTGTCTTTGGTTCGTGCCGTTCAGGTATGGATGAATTGAAAACAACAACTGTGCAAATATTCAAGAGAAACGTGCAATCACAGGAGTATTTGGAACACCTGAAATTTATAGCATTGGAGGAAGAATATATCATTCGTAAAACATATGAAATTTGAGATATGGAGATGACTGAAGGACTGGTCATACCATATGTTGATAGTTCCCTCAAAATGAAGCAAGAAGCTAGTGGTGGCTTAAATAATTATTGTACCACGCAAGAAATGCAAATATACAGTATATTCATGTTTATGAAAAATGAAGATATATGTTTTGACTATGACAACATTCAACCTAACCGTAGATTGAGACATTTCTAAAATAGTCCTTAATCGCTTATTTTATAAGTGGGGAAAGAGGCGATCTGCCACAAATTCGAGTTGTGAATGATGCGAGAATCTTTCACTAATTTCTACGGTCGTTTCACTTGGAAGTTCAACATGTAACTCTTATATCAGACAACAAATTACTAGTGACGGTTAGGGATTTTGAAAATCAAAGTTCACCCCACGCCCTTACCAATTTTGGAGTATCAGCCTTCATATCATCATGCGCTAGGTTTCTATTGTATTAGTTAATAGACGCTGTTTGTATGGAAAGTTTGTTTTTTGTGACACAGACTTGTAGAAAAAATGAACCATACGTACAGGAAATTACCTTGGACAATTAACGAATTAAATAGAAGATGGATGGAAGGTGCAAATCTTTATTGACTTAGGTGCAAAATATTAGTTAATATGCTATAAAGAATCTACTTAATGTTGAAGTGAAGTACGTTTGCAAATTTCGAGTTATAACTTTTATCGAGCAAAAACGGATATTAATTTTTATCTATTTTATAGTTTGGTCACCGAACGGTATGATAATCGTCAAATTTTAGTCCTAATAATTTCTTGAGCAAACCAGGCTAGAAAATGCTTACTCACCGAGTTGTTAATAATCAGAGACATTGGCTTAATCCATCAAACAAAGAAGATTACGATACTCTCCCGTATGGATATTGTAGCAAGTAATGTTAGTGGTTGAAAAAAATGGAAAAGTTGCATTTTTATATATCACATGTTGAATGTTTGTAACATATTGTGTAATAAGAAAATATCTTTTCTATAATTTACAAAATGTAAATTTGTGGATGAAACTTTTGTAAGGTAAAATCTGTTGTGAAAATAAAAGTTAAATCTTTTTGTTGTGAAAGGTTTGTATAAACCCTTTGTAAAAGCAATAAAATAAAGGGTCATATAAAAAGTCTAAGCAGTTTTTTGGTACATTTTTGAACAAAAAATTTCTTTATTGAAAATCAATTTTAATCAAGTTCATATTGACCATTATTATCTATGAACTTTTGCCAATTTTCGGGTAGCTTCATAATTTCATCGGTGTAGAACTTCTGTGGTTTTTCGTCGAAAACTTGGCCAGGTGATTTTCAGCGGCGCTTCGGTCGTCCAATTTTTTACCATCAAGAG